>JAESUZ010003656.1:0-186445 GCA_017311185.1 Proteles cristata cristata | reverse complement strand
AAAGTTTGACTTCCTCTTTGCCAATTCTGATGCCTTTGGTTTCCTTTTGTTGTCTTATGGCTGATGCTAAGACTTCCAGCACTATGTTAAACAAGAGTGGTGAGAGTGGACATCCCTGTCGTCTTCCTGATCTCAGGGGGAAAGCTCTCAGGTTTTTCCCCGTTGAGGATGATGTTAGCTGAAGGCTTCTCATAGATGGCTTTTATCATGTTTAAGTAAGTTCCTTCTATCCCGACTTTCTCTGGAGTCCTTATTAAGAAGGGATGCTGTATTTTGTCAAATGCTTTTTCTGCATCTATTGACAGGATCATATGGTTTTTGTCTTTTCTTTTGTTGATGTGATGTATCACATTGATTGATTTGTGAATGTTGAACCAGCCCTGCAATCCAGGAATGAATCCCACTTGATCTTGGTGGATGATTCTTTTTATGTGCTGCTGGATTTGGTTTGCAAGGATCTTGTTGAGGATTTTTGCCTCCGTATTCATCAAGGATATTGGCCTGTAGTTCTCTTTTTTTGCTGGATCTCTGTCTGGCTTGGAATCAGAGTGATGCTGGCTTCATAAAATGAGTCCGGGAGTTTTCCTTCGATTTCTATTTTTTGGAATAGCTTGAGAAGAATTGGTATTAATTCCGTTTTAAATGTCTGGTAGAATTCCCCAGGGAAGCCATCAGGTCCAGGGCTCTTATTTGTTGGGAGGTTTTTGATAACTGATTCGCTTTCTTCACTCATTATGGGTCTGTTCAGATTTTCTATTTCTTCCCGTGTGAATTTTGGTAGTGAGTGTGTGTTTGTAAATTTGTCCATTTCTTCTAAGTTGTCCAATTTGTTGGCATATAATTTTTGATAGTATTCCCTGATAATTGCTTGTATTTCTGAGGGGTTGGTTATAATAAGTCCATTTTCATTCATAATTTTGTCTATTTAGGTGCTCTCTCTTTTCTTTTTGATAAGTCTGGCTAGAGGTTTGTCAATTTTGTTTACTTTTTCAAAAAACCAACTCTTGGTTTCATTGATCTGTTCAATTGTTTCCTTGGTCTCTATGTTGTTTATTTCTGCTCTAATTTTTACTATTTCTCTTCTTCTACTGGGTTTAGGGCGTTCTTGTTGCTCTGCCTCTAGTTCCTTTAGGCGAGCTGTTAGATTTTGGACTTGTGCTTTTTCTAATCTCTTGAAATAGGCCTGGAGTGCAATGTACTTTCCTCTTAGGACTGCCTTTGTCGCATCCCATAGATTTTGAATTGTTGTGTTTTCATTTCCATTTGTTTCCATATATTTTTTAATTTCATCTCTAATTGTGCCTGATTGGCCCATTCATTCTTTAGAAGGGTGTTCTTTAACCTCCATGTTTTTGGAGGTTTTACAGACTTCTTCCTGTGATTGATTTCAAGTTTCAAAGCATTATGATCTGACAGTGTGCATGGTAGGATCTCAATTCTTTTCTATTTATTGAGGGCTGCTTTATGTCCCAGTATGTGATCTATCTTGGAGAATGTGCCATGCGCACTTGAGAAGAAAGTAAATTCCCCGGCCTCAGGATGTAGAGTCCTAAATATATCCGTCCAATCCATCTGGTCCAATGCGTCTTTCAAGTCCATTATTTCTTTAGTGATTTTCTGTCTGGTTGACCTACCCATTGCTGTAAGCGGAGTATTAAAGTCCCATGCTATTAGCACATTCTTATCTTTAAGCTTGTTTCTGTTTGTGATTAATTGTTTTAGATATTTAGGTGCTTCCACATTCGGTGCGTAGACATTTATGATAGTTAGTTCTTCCTGATGGATGGACCCTGTAATTATTATGTAGTGCCCTTCTTCATCTCTTGTTACTGTCTTTAATTTAAAGTCCAGTTTGTCTGATATAAGTATAGCTACTCTGGCTTTCTTTTGATTTCCTGTAGCATGATATATATTTCTCCATCCCCTTACTTTTAATCTGAAGGTATCTTCCCGTCTAAAATGAGTTTCTTGTAGACAGCATATAGATGGATTTTGGTATTTTATCCATTCTGCTACCCTATGTCTTTTGATTGGAGTATTCAGCCCATTTACATTCAGTGTTATTATTGAAATACGTGGGTTTAGAGTCTTTGTATCTTTTGTAGGGTTCATGTTTGTGGTGGTGTCTCTGGTATCTTTCTTCCCTGCAACCTTTCCTTCAGAGCATCCCCCTCAGGATTTCTTGTAGGGCTGGCTTAGGGTGACAAATTCTTTCAATTTCTGTTTATTTGGAAAGGTTTTTATCTCTCCTTCTATTTTGAATGACAGGCTTGCTGGATAGAGGATTCTTGGCTGCATATTGTTACTGTTCATCACATTGAAGATCCCCTGCCATTCCTTTCTGGCCTGCCACGTTTCAGTAGATAGGTCTGTCACCACTCTGATAGGTTTCCCTTGGTATGTTAGGGCCCTTTCCTCCCTAGCTGCTTTCGAAATTCTCTCCTTGTCCTTATACTTTGCCAGTTTCACTATGATATGCCGTGCAGAAGGTCGATTCAAGTTACGTCTGAGGGGAGTCCTCTGAGCCTCTTGTATTTCCACATTTACTTCCTTCCCCAGGTCGGGGAAGTTCTCTGCTATAACTTGTTCCAGGACTCCTTCAGCACCTTTCCCTCTCTCTTCCTCTTCTGGGATTCCTATGATACGGATATTGTTGCGTTTGACCATATCGCTGAGCTCTCGAATTCTTCTTTCCTGTTCCTGGATCAGTTTGTCTCTTTTTTTGTCAGCTTCTTGTTTTTCTATCATGGTGTCTTCTAAATCACTTATTCTCCTTTCTGCCTCTTCAATCCGTGCATTGGAGGCCTCTAATTTATTATGTATCTCATTTCGCATTTTTAAATTCTCCATGCCCACTTTTATTTTCCATTCTGTCTGTAGCTGTAGTTTCTTTGATGTCCCCTATGTTTTTTTCAAGCCCAGCTATTAATTTTACCATTATTATTCTGAAATCTTGTTCAGTTATGCTGCTTATATCTGTTTTGAGCAGTTCATTAGCTGTCATTTCTTCTTGGAGTTTCTTTGGAGGAGAGCTCTTTCGTTTCGTCATTTTAGTTAGCTCTCCGGCTCTTGTTAGTGTTAATGACCTGTTATGCTCTCTGCACCTGTGAGCGCTGCTGTATCCAAGAAGACTCTTTGACTGTCCAGGGCCTATTCTTTCAGAGAATGTTTTTTGAATGGTGTCTCTTGGTCTCTCTTGTTGGGACCTTAGTTATTTTATTTTCCTATTCGTAGTGATATTTGGGACTCTTCACCTTGTGTACTCTGGCTTGTTTCTTGAGGTAGCCCTGGAAAAGAAAACAGACAGACAAACACACAGGGAGCAGGAGCACACAAACGCACAGGCTAATTCAACTAACATGCAAAGCAAGAGGGAAAACAAAAAAGTTAAGAGAAAAGACGGAGGAGGGAGGGCAAATAATAGGGAGTATAAAATACATAAAAGGGTCAAAAAGGAGAAAAGAAAAGGAAAAAGAAGAAAACTGATGGACAAAGAACGTTTTAAAGCATATAACCGGATTTCCCAGCTACAGTTAAATAGCCATGTGTATGCAGTGCTGGTTGAAGAGCATAGAGAAGGAGAGAGAAGACAGGGCGGGGATGAGGCAAAATTGGAAATAGAATGAACAGGCAGAAGGGATAAGAAGCTTTTTTCAAAAAGCTAAAGGGTAGAATATGGTTGGATAGGTGAGAGAAGAACGCTGGTATTATCCAGAGAGACTATATAGTCTAATTACTCCTGAGAGAAAGAGATGAAAATGTCGGTAGGTGTAGAATTTACATCTGCAGAATGGACTAGTTGTGATTGTTTAAGCAAGCCGGAGTTAATCCGGTCAGTGTTCTGGGGAAAAAAGACAGAAAAGAGAAAGAAAAAAAAAGGGAGGAGGGCAGCTCTCTAGCAGGGATGGGCGTGGTGTGATCCCATGCACCAGGCGGGAGTTCTGCCTTGGCGGTTGTGGGGAGGAGAGTGGTGGTGCTCCAGTCCCTTCTTGAACCAAGCGCTGAACCTCGCCTTTGGGCGTGTAAACTCCCCGTGCCAGGGGCGCAGCCAAAGTTGGTTTCAGTCTTCAACCCAGGCCGGTCCCAGTCTCCAAATCCCAGTCCGCGCGCCCTGGAAATTGCCTTAGACACAGCGTCCCAGGCAATCCCCTTGGGGCAATCCCAGGCCCCCTGCCTGGCTTTGGGGGTGGAGTCAGAATCGCTGCTTCCTTCTCTGGGTCGGGCTGGCGCGCATGCGCGGGGGTTTGCCTGCCGGGTGCGCGGAGCTCGCTGGAGTGAGGAAAACCAGGTCCCTCTGTGTCTCGTCACCCGAAACACGAACTCGCGGGCAAATCTCCCAGATTTTAGCTCTTTGCCTTCCCTCTAGAGTCCCAGCCAGCCAGGAGCGCAGACGCCCGGTGTCCGCACGCGGCTCTTCCAGGGGCCAAAGTCCTCCGAGAGGACAATGACGGCACGCGCGCCGCTACTCTGAAGTCCAGGCAGCCAGGAGCAGCACAAAACAGCAGTCTGTGCGCTCAGCCCCTCCGGGACCAGTTGGCGCGAGGGGACCTGGCATGCAGGTACTTGGCGCACAGGGTGTTTCTATGCCCCGAGCGGAGGTTTTTCTGTTTCGGACTCTCTCACTCCCCGCAGGGGGGGATCGCCTCTGACCCTGGAGTCTCCGATCCCCGCCCGATTTTATCTTCCCCAGTTCGCACTCACATTAGAAGGCTTTCTCAGTGGATTCTGTGTCCTTTTTCTGCCAATCTCTCAGGTTTTGTAAGGTTTCCAATGGCTTCAGATCTTTTCCGTGTGAGGTATGGGCGAGAGTGCAAGTACGGAGCTCCTTACTTCTCCGCCATCTTGCCCCTCCCCCGCCGTGTGATCCTATTTATGTAAATAAAATATATACAAGCAACGTTAACATATCCTAAGGAACAATCTGGAAGAATACACTGACACTGTTCATGGTGGCTGGTGCAGGAACTGAGACCATTAGAAACCTTTGCTTTCAAACGTAGGCGTTCGTGGAAGGCTGTACGTCTTTTACAGTACGCATACACTGTCCTTGTAAGAAAGATGAAAAGTTTAGATTAATCCAAAAATTGTACATACACTATGATTCCAGTTTCGTTTCCCTGCTTTGAATATGCAGATCCACACGATTGAAGTTCACAAAGAAACCTGAAGGACACTACTGAAACGTTCACAGTGGTTATCTCTGGGTGGTGACACTGGGGGGGGGGTATTTTTCAGTCATTTCCCAACTTTCTGTAGTTCTTCGGCATCTCCAATGACCATGTTTTGCTTCCATAGATTCAAAACGAAAACCCCTCCAAAACTCTCAACATTGTATAACCCAAAATACAACAAAAATATTTCACCTTTGATGTGACAGGGGAAAATCTGGCACACAAAACAGGTTTCACAGAATGGACCGCCTACACTAATGTTTTTGGGGTTTTTTTAGTTTTATTTTATTTTATTTTATTTTTTATTTATTTTAATTTTAATTTTAATGTTTTATTTATTTCTGAGAGAGAGATAGGATGAGCAGGGTAGGGTCAGAGACAGAGAGGGAGACACAGAATCTGAATCAGGTTCCGGGCTCTGAGCTAGCTGTCAGCACAAAGCCCAACGGGGGGCTCGAACCCATGAACCGTGAGATCATGACCTGTGCCGAAGTCGGACGCTTAACCGACTGAGCCACCCAGGCACCCCTATTTTTTTTATATAGTTTATTGTCAAGTTGGTTTCCATATTAGACTCAGTGCTCATCCCCACAAGTGCCCGCCTCCATGCCCATCCCCCTTCCCCTCTGCCCCACGCCATCTGCTCTCAGTTTGTTTTTAAAGCAGGCTCTACACTCAACATGGGGACTTGAACACTTGAGATCAAGCATCGCATGCTCTCCTGACTTAGCCAGCCAGGTGAGCCCCCTCTCCGCGGTCGGTCTACACTAAATTTCAAGGTCCTAAGTAACTGGATTCACCCCGAATCATCAGGCACGTTTAGGGTTCACTGAAAAGGAAGGCAGCTTGGATTGAATTTGACACATCCCAAATCCCTCACCATCCACACCCGGGCCACGGGGAGACCACTGCAAAGGCGGGATTCTTGGGGCGCCTGGGTGGCTCAGTTGGGTGAGCGTCCGACTTCGGCTCAGGCCATGATCACCCAGTTCACGGGTTCCTTACCAGCGCAGGGCTCTGTGCTGACCACTAGGGGCCCGAAGCCTGCGTCTCCCTCGTTCTCAGCCCTTCCCCTGCTTGCACTGTGTCTCTCTCTCTCTCCGTCTCTCTCAAAAATAACATTAAAAGACTATAATGACTTTAGCTTATGCATAGAAAAAGATCATGAGCAAAGGGACAATGAAGCCACGGGGAGGAAAAGGATTCCCAATCATGATAAACATTTGAGACCCTGACCACGTCAAGGACACTTACCAATCAGCGAGAAAAGGGTGACTGTCCTGAACGGAAGACAGCCGGAGGGCATGAATGGACAGTTCCCAGAAGAGAGGCCGCTGGCCAAACGTCACACACGCTGTGTCTCGTTGCAGCAGACTGAAAAGGAAAGTAGAACGGCGCCGACGTGACTTTGACCGCTATGCATCTGGTTCTCCAAAGAGGTAAACGCTTGACCATATTCCGTCTGGGGTGGGACGCAGGGAAACGGCCACTTTTAGGTACGACCGGTGAGAGCCTCGGGGGTGCCCTTCGCTCAGGTGTGTCCGACACTTTCCAGAGGGCTTCCTCTGTACCCACAACTGACGCCCCCTCTCAAAATCTAGGGCAGGGAAGCAAATGTCAGCACCGTCCACAGGAATGAAAGATGAGAGGCAGTGACCGGCCTACCTGCAGGGACAGGTGAGGAATCCGCGTTTGCGGGTCCTGGCGCAGCTCCCCCGCCCGCACCCTGCCTCCCGCGTGTTTGCGGAGAGGAGCTTTAGGAGCACACACAAAGGGGGTGGCGGGCTACGAGAATGGAGGCCCCCTGAGGAAGGGGAGAAGGCGGCGGGGGAGGCGAGGCGGCTGCCCGCGGGCCTGTTGCCTCTGTGGAGGGAGAGGAGGGGCGGTCCCCGGGGAGCGAATGTCCCCTGACCTGGTCGGACCCCGAAGCCCGGGCTGTGGCGCACACCCTACGTCCCCCGCACGACAGGCTCGGACACACACAGGAGCTCTAAGATACGATGACACGTTTGCCAGAAGCGGCCCTACCGCCACCAAATAAAGCTCCTCTGGGAAACCAGTTCGAAAACCTGTGGGAACCATGAATTCTAAAGTGGCAAATGACAGGTTCGAAGTTCTCGTTGTGCCTGTAATATACGCAGAACACGCACACACAACTATAAACCCGAGGACACACTAGAAATGTGTGTCGACAGCGGATGATTGCAAACGACTGAGCCTGAGTGATTTTCATTTCCTTCCATTTCCTAAAGTGTCTCAATCACCTCGTGCTTCCTGCGTATGTGACCCCAGTTCGTTCCTGGCGTCCCTAGGACAGAGGTGAGGAGGTCTGAGGGGGTGGTGGCTGAACGGGGACATAGACCTGGGCCCCGTAGCTCAGGTCTGTTTTCTGCAGGGAAAGCCATGCTGAAGCCCTCTGTTCCTCCGGCACCAGGCAACCCGTGGGTCCCGACGCGCCGGGCCCAAGACTGGCGGGAAAGTAGGCCGCGAGCGGGACCAGCAACTCCCGCAGTAACCAGTGCGCCCGGGGAGGGAAGTGCCGCCCGGGCCCGTACGCGAGGCTCGGCGCCGGATCCCTTTGCACCGCCGAGAGCCAGGGAGCCAAGGGGCCCAGCGCGCTGCATGGTCCCCACCGCCAGGGCGACTTGGTCCAGCAGGGCGGCAGCGGACACCTGAAGGACACACGGTCTTCGGGAGTCATTATGCCAGAAGAGACGGCACACAGGTGCGCCCGGGAGCGGTGGTCCGGGGGAGGGGGGGGTGTTCTCCGTCGGGTGTGTCCGACTTCGGCTGAAGTCATGATTTCACGGTTCGTGGCTTGGGGGCCCCGAATGGGCTCTGCGAGAACAACTCGGGGACTGGAAACGCTTCAGATTCTGGGTCTTCCCCTCTCCCTGGACCCTGCCCCCCGCCCACCCTCCACCTCTTTCCCTCAACGCCACTGGGGTCACCTGCAAGCCCTGGCCTTCCTTGCTGCCCACACCTTCCCCACCTGTGATGTGCACAGAGTCCCGGGGGCGCCGCGGAGCTGCTCGGCTTTGCCCCAGACAGGCCGGCTCAAGGGCCTCAGGACACCCCCTTGTCAGACGGGGAGCAGCCCGGGGGTCCTACCTAATTGTGCCCTGCTTCGGGCACAAGGATTTCGGGTATGGCTGTGCAGACCCACGGAACGGGCTCCCGCCAGGCTGGTCCCGCCGCGTCCCCAGACGCCTCATACGCGAGCCCCTTTCAAGCCAGCGTAAGGAAGCACTTACTCCCGCAAGAGTCCCGTGCGAGACTTCCGCTGACTCGTTACCTAGAACGCGGCAAATGTTGAAAATTACGCAAATGACATCAGAATGCGTCTTTTTGCACCCATTCAATGGATTCGAAGAGGAGTTGTTATGAAGAGGAAGCGTTCACATCGTTAGATGAAAAGTATCAGGAGTGATTGGAGACGTGCAAAGGATGGGCGTGCTCCCACCTGCTGAGAGTCGCGGATACTCAAGCACGGGACGCACGTGGGTTCTGCCAGTTCCCAAACTGCCTTTGCTACGTGACCTTCTACGTCCCAGAAGCTTCCCCCCTCCCCCTGAGGACAAAGGGGGGACTCCCTGGGGGTGCTACAATTGAGAAGGAACACGGAATAACAGAGCTCAGTTTTATTTTCTGCGGTAACAAACATTTCAATGGCAAACAAAACAAGGGGACCCCGAGCGCCCACGGGCGAGCACCCACAAAGGATCAGGCAGGCCCCCAACCTCAGGTGGCAGTTACTGCAGGAATCGCTGTCCCAGGAAGGACGGCCCGCCCAGGCAGGGGACACGAGGCTGGATCTTAGTCCCCCGTCCCCAGCGCGGACTTAGCGGGAATCCGGGGGCCCCAGGCGCTGCGTGTTCTCCATCACCAGGGAGAGCTGGTCCAGGAAGTTGATGATGGAAAGTCGCAGGAGGCGCGGGTCCTCAGCTCTCCAGCGGCTGAGAGACAGGAGAAAAGGCAATCGTGTTGGAGGCGGTGGCTCCTCCCCTCCTTCGCCCCGCCCCCTCCCCCCCACCCCCCGGTCCCACCCCGCGCATCCTTCCCCTTCTCAGATGCATCCCCGGCAGGCACGGGTGTCAGAGCCCGTGGCCCCCTCCCCACACCTAGCCCCAAACACCCTTCCTCCCCAGGAGCAGCCGCCCGGCCCCCGCAGGCCAGGCACGGGTGTCAGAGCCCGTGGCCCCCTCCCCGCACCTGAGCCTCGCGGCTCCACCAGAGCGCCCCGCAGTGGAGACTGGAACCGCCACCCACAGCCACCCCGACCCCGGCCCTTCCAGAACTCACGCGGCCAGGATGCTACCAAACACGGAGAACTCCTCCTCCACAGTGCCTCCGTGAGGGTCGTGATACGGCACCAGGGACGCACAGGCGACCACCGCCTCCAAGTGGGACAGGAAAGGCACGCAGACCGCGCTGGGTGCAGATTCGGTTAAGGCACCACCCGTACCCGCTGAGTGCCCGGGTCCTCTCCTCAGCTCCGCCCGACGAGGCCACCCATTGCCCTAGTCGCTCGCAGCCCCTCCGCCCCGCCCCGTTAGCGGCCCATGCCCGCCCCCCGCCCCCTGGAACGCGGCTATGCCCCCTGCTCTCCTCCCTCCCCCCCCACGACTCTAGCCACCCTTGACCACCCCGCTCCCAGATCTCTGCCCCCCCACCGCACCGCCCGGCCCCCTTTCCGCCCCCCGCCCATTCCCCGCTGTCCGGCCGGCCAGGGATACAAGATGTACACTCGGGCTTCCTGCATTCCGGTCGTGGACGTGGCATCTCCGCCCGACCCCGGGACGTGCAGTGGCCACGGGACACGCGGAGCTTCACCGGGGACGCCGGCCTCCGCGCCCGCGCCGGCGGCCTCCGCGCCCGCGCCGCCGAGGCCGTGGTAGTCGACCTGACCCTCGGGGCCCTCCCGGCCCTCGCGGCCGTCGTCGGGACCGCCTGCTCCGCCGCCTGCCGCCTCCATGGTGGCCGCGCTCCGCCTCAGATCACGCCTTCACCGCACAGGCGCCGCCGCTCGACAGACCGCGGGCGGCTGAGGCGCGGAGCCTCCGCTGCGAAGCCCGCCCCCTCGTGCCGACCGCGCACGCGCACACTGGCCCTAGGGAGGCTGCCCGGCGCGTGGCCGGTTCGCGCCAAAGCGACGCTTCCCGGCTCTCAGACGCCCGCTGCCGAAGCCCCGCCTCTCACAGCTCGACGCCACCCCGGGCGCCGGCGCCAAAGGGCTCCCAGTGAGGCCTCCAGGCCTGAGGTCGGGTCCCGCCCAGCCGGCCTTTCCGCCCTTGGGCCCCGGGGGACCCGATGGCTACCTGGAGAATGAGCGGTTCCTCAGAAAGCACACAGAAAGCGACCCGGGCTCCCGGGAGCGTCTCCCCACCCCCACCCTGCCTTCCCGTCATTCCCTTGGACGTGTCTGGTTTCTGCCCAGCCAGCCCTGTCAGGAGCCCCTAGAGAGTCCTGTCCCCCCCCACACACGCACGCCCCCCCGCACCAAGACTGGCTAGCGAATCAGCGCTCCTTCGTAAGGCTCCGCCCCCGAGCGCTCGTGGCCCATAGAGGGCTCTGCCCCCGCGCGCCCTGGCGCACAGAGGGCTCTGCTCCCGCCCTCCCTGCCCATACTCGGCCCAGCCCCCGCGCCCCCTGCCCACACCCGACTAAACCCCTGCTCTCCCTGGCCCGCAGCCGACTCTGCCCGCGCGCCCTGGCGCACAGAGGGCTCTGCTCCCGCCCTCCCTGCCCATACTCGGCCCAGCCAACTTTCATAGGTTGGATGTTTTTAACTTTTACAATAAGCTTTTAAAACTTAAGGGGATGTTGGGGCGCCTGAGTGGCTCAGTCAAACATCCGACTCTTGATTGGGGCTCAAGTCATGATATCATGGACACGAGATGGAGCCCTGTTTGAGGGACACACTCACGGCACAGTGCCTGCTTGGGATTCTCTCCCTCTCTCTACCCCCCCCCCTCTCAAAATAAATAAACATTTACAGAAAATTAAGGGGATATTAATATTTTGTTATACAGACGGCCAATGTTTTCTTTAATTGTCTTTTTATTCTTATATCGATAAATCTGTCAATTTTCATGTGATCTCTACGCTGAGCACAGAGCCTGCTTGGGATTCTCTCTCTCTGGCCCTCTGCCCCTCACTCCTGCACTCACACACAGGCATACACACACACACACACACACACACACACACACACACACACACACACACTACGATAAAAATAATAAATAAAAAATAAAATAGTTTCATGTTTTATATTTAATTCTTTTTTTAAATTTTTTTTAATGTTTTATTTGTTTCTAGGAGAGAGAGAGAGAGAGAGACAGTGTGACCAGGGGAGGGTCAGAGAGAGAGGGAGTCACAGACTGAAATAGGCTCCAGGCTCTGAGCTGGCGGTCAGTACAGAGCCCGACGCGGGGCTCGAACCCACAAACCGCGAGATCATGACCTAAGCGAAAGTCGGACGCTTAACCGACTAAGCCACCCAGGCGCCCCTTATATTTAATTCTTATCCATCTAAGAATCATTTTGCTGTGAAGAACTGACATTATTTTTCCTCTACTTGGAACAGCTCTGTAGTTTACTCGGCATCGTTTAGTAGATGACATTGGCCTGCTGACGTGTGCTTACCTATACTGATATATGCTTGTGAACTTTTTATCCTGTTTCATGAGTTGTAAGTTGTATGTGGATTCATCTGTCAATACCCTTCGGTTTGTTTTACCTTTAATATCTGGTGGGATAATGCTCACTGATCACACTTCATTTTCACAGTTTTCTTGGCTCTTCTCACTTTCTTACTCTTGCAAATGGGCAGTAGAAGCTTTTTTTTCCTCAATTAAAAATGTTTTAGGGGCGCCTGGATGGCTCAGTCGGTTAAGCGTCCGACTTCGGCTCAGGTCATGATCTCATGGTCCGTGAGTTCGAGCCCTACGTCGGGCTCTGTGCTGACAGCTCAGAGCCCGGAGCCGCTTCAGATTCTGTGTCTCCCGCTCTCTCTGCCCCTCCCCCACTCACACTCTGCCTCTCTCTTTCTCTCAAAAATGAATGAATGTTAAAAATTTTTTTTGACGTTTTCTTAGGTGTATAATTGCCTTGTATATGTAGGTTAATTTGAAAAGCATCGGTCCTTCATGATGCTGAGTCTTCTCATCCAAAAACCTTCCTTCTCTTCCTTTGTCCATGTTCTCATTTGTGTCCCTCAGCAGGGCTCTGCAGTTTGTTTGTTCACAGGCTCCGCTCCTGTCTTGTTCAGGCAATTTTATGTTCTTGTGCTTATTAAGTGTGGGGTATTTTCGTATTGACACTTCCAGTTGAATCTCTTTTTTTTTTCCCCTGGAATAGAGGAATATTAGTGATTTTTGCATTACTTACTTTGATAAATTCATTGGATATTCCTTTTAGCTCTAGTATTCAGTTGATTCTTAGGAATTTTCTCGAACAGCATGGAGAAGGGCACTTGGGATGAGCACTGGGTGTTATATGGAAACCAACTTGACAATAAACTTAAAAAAATCATATTTACAATAAATGACGTCTTTTGACCTTCCCTTAAAGTAAACTTTCTTTTTTAATTTAAAACACAAATTTCGTTTAATAATATCTATTTATTTTTGAGAGAAAGAGAGAGAGACAGAGTGCGAGCAGGGAAGGGGCAGACAGAGAGGGAGACACAAAATCCAAAGCGGCTCCGGGCTCTGAGCTGTCAGCATAGAGCCCCACGCGGGGCTCCAACTCAAGAGCCGTGAGATCATGACCTGAGCCGAAGTCGGATGCTTAACCGACTGAGCCGCCAGCTCCTCATTCTTAGGGAGAACAACAACAAAAACCCTTCGATGCTGCTACCACAAAATAAGGTATTTCTTTTTGTATCGAAAATAATTTCAGAGCACCTGGGTGGCTCCGTTGCTTGCTTAAAATTTTTTTCAAGTTTTATGTATTTATTTATTTTGAGTGAGGCAGAGAGTGTGAATGGGAGACGGGCAGAGAGAGAGGGAGAGGGAGAGAATCCCCAGCAGGCTCCACACTGTCAGCGCAGAGCCTGATGCAAGGCTTGATCTCCTGAACAGTGAGGTCATGACCTGAGCTGAAATTAAGAGTTGGATACTTTATTGACTGAGCCGCCCAGGCGCTCCTCGACCCTACCTTTCTGATACTGATCCATGCTACATCTATCTGCTGCTATATTGCTGGCTAGGATTTTGACAAACTGTTAGATGACACCTGTGGTAGTGGGGACCCCTTTCCGAGTCCTGATCTTAGCAGAACGCCTCTAGTGCTTCAGCAGCACATCCAAGACTGCCCAGGCTGCTTTAAAATAGGTGTCCTTATTACTTAGGAAAAAGTTTTCTCTTTGTGTACCACCTTGCACTCAGGTGTCAGCACGTCAGTGCTGGTAGTTACCCTATAGACTGGGTTGGGAAGCTTCCTTCTTTATCCTCTGCAACTGTCTGAATAGCAGAGGAATGATCGTTTGCTTACCAGGCTGACAGACTGAGTTGTACCTACTGCTTTCTGGTGAAGCAGATGTTTGTTTCGATTTCTTTGTTTACTGAGTAATTGATGTGGTTTTCTGTCTCTGCTTGAGTATGATTATTTTTCATTCTTTCCTACAAAATTGCCCATCTGTCTAAATTTTATAACTGTCATAAAACCAAAGAGTATTTTTGTGAATTTTGACATTTTCCTCCATATATTTAAATCTGTTGTTAAATATTCTTTTTTTAATGTTTTATTTATTACTGAGAGAGACAGAGACAGAGAGACAGCATGAGCAGGGGAGGGTCAGAGAGAGAGATAGACACAGAATCTGAAGCAGGCTCCAGGTTCTGAGCTGTCAGCACAGAGCCCAACACGGGGCTGGAACCCACGAACCATGAGATCATGACCTGAGCCGAAGTCAGACGCTTAACCGACTGAGACATCCAGGCACCCCTGTTGTTACATAATCTTATCATTTGTAATGTTGTCTATTTGTGTTTTCTTTTACCTTTTTTTTTTGAATGTGTACTGTTGGTCTTTTTAAAGACCCAGTTCTTGGTTCCGTTGACCTATTCTACATGGGTTTGGCATGCTTACTGCTTTTCTTGTTATTCGTTTATTCCCTCTTCTCTGTTTTGTTTCCGTGTTGCTGCTGTTGTTTTCCTACTTTCTTGAGCTAAATACTTGGTTCATTGACTTGCAATATTTTTCCTTTTTTTAAGTTTATTTATTTCTTTTGAGAGATCGAGAGTGCAGGAGGGGCAGAGAGAGGAGAGAAAGAGAGTCCCAAACGGGCCCTGTACCGTCAATGCAGAGCCCCAAGTGGGGCTCAAACTCAGGAACCCCGTGAGATCATGACCTGAGCCAAAATCAGGAATCGGATTCTTAACCGACTGAGCCACCCAGGTGCCCCGATTTGTGATATTTTCTATTAATGAAATAATTTAAGGTTGTGTGTCCGATGAATATGACTTTGACCAGCTCTTTGACCAGCATGTTGGATACAGTGGTAGAGGCGAAGCAAACGTGGAACGGCATGGGAATGAAGAACACGAGGTGGGTGTGGTGCCGGCATGTGGCATCACTCTGGCCAAGATAATGAGCGGCTTCCCCACCGCACCGGCCATGTACATGGATAGGAAAAAACTGAGGAGGGGGCCTGATGCTCGGGCTCCTGTGACTGCCCCAGGAGGACGACTCTGAGACAACAGGTAGCTTGCCTCTCGCCACGGCTTCTTGTTTCTGTAGATATGCATTGGAAATATGTCCGGAAAGAAGAACAGAGGCAATCTGGGAAGCCACTCAACCTTCGGCATTGGCTGAAATAAAAGTGTATGATGCTTTTGGAGGGATTCCAACCTGGGGTAGGGAGCGTAAAAGAGATCGAGGACTGTACAGTCCCCAAGGCTGTAAAATTGCGTACCTGTGTGTGTGTGTTCGCATATACAATCATACGCATGCATTCATAGAAAGATGCCTAGAATAATATTCACCAAAATGCTAATTAGCTAACAGTGGTTATCTCTAGGATGGGAGATATTAACTTGAATGATTTTAAACAAACAAACAAAAAAAAACTATCAATTTTCTAAACTGTGTTCCCTGGCGGTGCCTGGTTGACTCAGACGGTGCAGTGAATGACTCTTGATCTTGAGGTGGTGAGTTCAAGCCCCACAATGGGTATAGAGATTACGTAAAACTAAAATCTTAAAAGGAAATTTTTAACTAGTGTTCCATGGACGTCAAAAAGGTTTTCAAGAGGGGCGCCTGGGTGGCTTAGTCGGTTAAGCGTCCGACTTTCGCTTAGGTCATGATCTCGAGGTTCGTGGGTTCGAGCCCCGCATCGGGCTCTGTGCTGACTGCCAGCTCAGAGCCTGGAGCCTGTTTCAGTCTGTGACTCCCTCTCTCTCTGACCCTCCATTGCTCATGCTGTCTCTCTCTCTCTCCTAGAAATAAATAAAACATTTAAAAAAAAAAGGTTTTCAAGAGGTTTCTGTGATGTCTGAGACCCAGATGTCATTGGGAGCTCACACTTCAAGCGGTGACAGACAAAAGGGCATCTCTGGGGAGTTATATCCGCATGTCTCGGACTATTTCCAAGATATGCATGGAATCCACAAAGGGCATGTGTCCATATGGTGTGAGGGCACCATACAGGCATCTCTACACCCCTGAATCTGATGCATGTGAAATGAGAAAACTTAACAAAATCTGATTTTAAAATATTGACTGATGACAGAAGTTGTGAACGATTTCAGGGAACTCCACATAAAAATCTTATCAGGTCTTCACATCGAATTCTTCAGAATCAGGTCTTCTGATTCCCTCAGAATCCTGCCAGGGACTGGGGGAGAGTTTTGCTACACAGGGAAGTGAAGGAACCTTCGGGGTGATGTAAATATTCTACATCTCGATCGTGGTGCGAGACGTGTGACCGTCCGGTTGTTCCCAAACGCACAGAAACGGACAGCCAACTCAAAGGGGTCAAGGCTGTCGTATGTACACGACGCCGTGATAAATCCGCCTTCACACAAACAAAGGGGGCTGCGGGCAGAAAGGGGCAGAACGATATAGGACCGTAAAAGGAGAAAGACACGTTCCAGGACGGTAACCGAGAAGGGGACGACGAGTCCGCGAGCAGAGCTGTGCAGCCACCCAGCCGGCCGGCCAGCCCAGAGAGCAGCCGTCCAGGCCGAGAGAAGAGACCGGACGTTCAGGGACGCGGTTTGTAGATTCACCCGCGTCATCAAGGTGACCTTCAACCTCAGAGGAAAACTACCTAACACGGATAGGACGCACTCGAACCGTTCTGGGACGGTGCCGTGAAGAAGTGCAGCAGACCGCAGCGTGAGACAGCTAAACGTGCATCTCCACATCAGGAAGCCGTGCCTAATTTTTTTTGACCTCCTTCTTTTACTTTTCAGAGATAGACCGCAAGCAGAGGGGAGACCAAGAGAGAGAGAGAGACGCAGGCAGAATCGGAAGCAGGCTCCAAGGTCCGGCTGTCAGCACAGAGCCCCACGCGGGGCTCGAACTCACGAACCGTGAGGTGATGACTTGAGCTGAAAGTCGGATGCTCAACCGACTGAGCCACCCAGATGCCCCAAGAAGTCACGTCTAAAAATGATGAAAGGAAGCAAAGAAAGGTAGGGAACGGAAGAAAGAAAGGAGAGAGAGAACGAGAGACAGACAGACACAGACGGAAAGAGAAACAAGTCCTCGCCGTCGCCACTCCGGCTGCCGCATCTCGTCAGCTGCCGCGGTCTATCATCGTTTTCACCAGCTCCGTCGTCACCACCGTCACGACCGCCAGCATCTCCGTGAGCCTCATTTCTGTCCGTCCGGCCCACAACGCGAGCTCTTCAAGTTGTGCAGAGGCAGACTCTGTCCAGGCACGTGGACCAAGCAACTTGAAACACCCCGCAACACACACACACGGGAAATGCACGAAACCAAAGCTCGGGAGATGCTGGCTATCAGATAACCAAGAGCAATGATCCGGGAGCAGGAAAAGGAAGGAGGCGAGCCCTGAAACGACCCCGGCTTACTGTGCGCAGAGAGCCGCTCCGGTCGGAGCCCCGCAGAGGCCCCGCCTTGACGGGCCAGAACCGAGAGTCCAGGAGATTGAGCCGGCAGGGCGGAGGACCGCAGACGGGAGAGCTGCAGAGGCAGCGAGTGCCGCGTGTCCGAGGGGGAGGAGGCTCCCCGAGGCCGGGGAAAGGACCGCGTGCGAGGAGGAAAGCTACGTATGGCCGGCGCTCGGGCGGGATAGGGACCGGTAGCTGTCCCTGCCGGCCAGGATGGGAAGCGTCCCAGTTCAGGAGGCCTCAGGTACGCAGAAGGGTCTTGCCTCGGGAGCGTGGACAACTGGATGCGACACCCAACGCTGCTCGGGTCCCACTAATTCTGAAAAGCAAGACTCGGAAGAACCACAATGTTTCCAAATAGCAGCTTCCCAGGACGGTGCTCCTGGGTAGGAATCAAACACAACCACCACCACCCCAGCACCAAGGGTAAGACACGCAATGCCTGGCACCCCGTCTGAGATCATGAGGCCCGCAGAGCAGCAGGGACGTGCCTGCAGGCTCCTAACGGGGAGGAAGCCGTCAAGAACTGGCTTACTTGTCAGTAAAAGGCGTGCAGACCGTAAAGGAAGGAAGGAAACCACGCTGGCTTACACCGATCGTGACCACGCACGATCACGACCTCGCACGTAGGCCCTCCGATGGAGTCCACGTGATGCCAGAAGCCCTGCTCTGCAAGGTTCCAAGATGCAAGCTGGGTGGAGGGAGCTAGCCACCCCCCACGCCACCCTGCAAACCCTTACCCAGTGGTCACTCCACTTCTGTGCTCCTCTGGAACGAGGCCAGCGAGCCACCCATTCCCTGTTCTAGTTGTGCCCTGTTTATTGGCCTGGTACAAAAGGAGCCTTCCATTTTGGTGGGAAGCCAGCCTAGTGGCTGGTGACGCCGGGAGACCAGACGTCTGGTCGGACGGCATCTCTCCCGGAGAGCAGCTGTGTACCGGTGACCGTGGAGCCGAGGAAGAACACACGGAGTGGGTCACTGGCAGTTCTACGCTCGGACTCCATCTGAAGGAAACAGGCATTTGTGCAAAGACTTATGTCCGAGAATCCCATTGAATCTCTACCCGTAACAGGGGCAGAGCTGACAACCACCTCACTGCTCAACGTGACCTAACAATATGTGTTATGTAGCTACTGGACAACAGTTTTTGAAGGGTTTTTAGGGAGTGGGAAAGCTGGTACGCCACGAGAAAAAATGAAAGATCAGGCGACAAGTTGACGCTAAACTGGAAAACGTATACGCTCTATGGTGTTGTACGTTTAATGTGTAAATACAAGCAGGAACATATTCCAAAACGTCAGCAGTATTTAGTGCTGAATATAGGGCCGGCTTTTCCTCTTCCTAAGCTGTCTTCAATAAACCTGGGCTGCTGGACGACGAGACCCAGAACCTCCTCTCCACCACCAGGACAAAGGCAAGAACGGCCGGAGGCGCAGTAGCTGAAAAGAAACTCAGACACAGTACAGTGACTCCGTTTCATGTTTCGCAGTAACAAACATTCTAGCGGGAAGGAACCAAGTAGACCGAGAGGCCGGAACCCGCAGAACATTGGATCCTGATGAGAAAGGGACGACGACTCCGAGTGTCAACCCCGGTGCCCTGCCCAGTGAGGGCCGCCAGGTTAGGCCCCGGCCCCCTTTCCCGGGCCTAGGCTTCGCAGAGGCCGGGCCCTCAAGGCGCGAATGTTTCGCATCACCAGGGGAAGCCGTTCCAGGAAGGAGTTGACGGAAATTCCGAAGGAAGCGGGGTCTTCGGCAATCCATCGACTGAAAGTGAGGGAAAAGGGAGATCCGGTTACAGGGGAGAACTGGTGCGGAGGGGCCGGGCTGCGGACCCCCTCTTACACCAAAGGCGCGCGTGCGTCAGTGCCTCCACGACTGCCCTCTAAGGCACAGGTGGGACCACAGCACCTGCCGCCCCCCGGCCGCCACCACCCCTCGCGCGCATACTCTCCCGGGACTGACACGGCCAGGGCGCTGCCTCTCACGGAAAGCTGCCGCTGAGTCACCCCTCGGAGGCGTTGGACATGTGTGGTCAGGGTCCTGCGGGCCATCTCTGCCTCCAGGGCCGACTGGAAGGGCACAGTGAGCACGCTGGAGGGGGACAAGGTTAAGGCACCACGGGCTCCTGGGAGGCGTCCCGATCCCTCAGAGGTCCGCTTCTGCCCCGGGGACGCCCGCGCTCCCTCCCGCCACCTCCGCCCACGCCGCGGGCCCTCGGGCACCCACTGCCCCTGTCCCGCCCACGTCCGTCTGCTGCCCGGGCGGCCGCCGCGCTCCCCCGCCCCACCAACACGGCCCCGGCCCACAGAGGCTCCACGGGAAGGATACAACTCCAGCAGTCTCGAAGATGTCATCGCCGCGGGTGCCACGTCTCCACCGGGTGCCAGGGCCCTCGGTGCCCGCTCGGCCTGGGGACGGGCGCCGGCCCCCTCGTCCGCCGCCCCCTCGCGGCCAGGGCCGCCGTCGCCGTCACGGCTGCTGGAGTTGCCCTGGCAACTGGGGGCCCGGGGGCTGGGCTGGGGGTCCTGGCCGTCCACGCCGCCCGCCGCACCGCCGCGTCCACCACCGTCGTCGGGGGCCTGCGTGGCCGCCGCGTCGTCCGCGCCTTCGCTTGGGGCCTGCATTGCCGCCGCGCCGGCCTCCTCAGAGCCCGCCGCTAAGCCGCCCGCACGGTCCTCGAACCTCGGCGACGCTTGGGAGGCCTCGCGACGCCCCGCCCCTCCACCGCACGGCTCCCTGGTGGGGGGGGGTTGCCCAGCACGCCTGCGCACACAGACACCACAGGGCTGCTTCCCTCGCTGTGGTGGCCGAGAGTCTGGATGCCGTCGACCCAGAGGAGACAGAGGCCGGCTCTGGAAGCTCCGCCCCTCGACGCTGACGTCACTATCGGGCGCTGTTGCCCTGGAGATCATCCTGCGGAGGCTGCTGGCACGTGACTCCTTCCATGGAGCCCGCCCCGCCCCAAGGCGTGCGCCTGCGCAGTCGCTGGCCTCGTGCACGTGCGACCAGTGAGCGGACGGCAGCGCGCATCACGGTCACCGAGTCGTGGGCCGCGGGCACGCGCCTCTGGGCCAGGCCCTGCATGTCCCTCTCTGTGGGCTGCCCGTACCGCCCGAGTGTGCGCGTGCGGGGCCCGGCCCCTGGGGGATGCCGAGCAGGGGCCCTTGCCTGCCTGCCTGCCTGCCTGCCTGCGGGAAGGGCTCGGCACTCACGGCACAGAAAGTGCTTGGGTTCTCTCTCTGTCTCTCTCTCCCCCTCCCCCCTCTTCCCTTGCTCTGATATAGTAGCCGAAAATACTCTCAGATGCGGAATAACGCTTTTATTTTCTGCCGTAACAAACAGTAACAATGCCCCTCCTCCAGCAATAGGGAAAAACAAGAAGACCCAAAGTCCAATACGAACAATCAGGTCCCCATAATAAAGTGGTAACTGGAATAGGACTCAATGCCCTAGGGAAGGATGCACTGCCCAGGAAGGGACCCTAGGCTAGAATGAGCCCCTTTTGCCTGGCTCCGGCGAAGTGAAAGCCGGGGGCACCAAGCGCCGCACGCTCCACACCAACACGGAGAGCGGGTCAAGAGAGGAGGCGAAGGCATGCTGGAGGGGCGCAGGGTCCTCAGAAGTCAGTCGGCTGAGAGTGAGGGAAGAAGAAAATGCAAATTAAATGTGATAAACCTGCCCCGCTCTCTTCCTGCCCCCCCCCAGGTGGCGACACGTAGCTCTTCGGACCTAACCTTTGGCGTGTCCAATTCACTGCTAGAATGACCCTCAGGAGATGGACCCCAGCAACCCGCACCCCGGCCCCTACTTGGGGCCCACTCGGAACTAACACAGTTAGGATGTTGTCGGATATCATGAGTTCTTTCCGAACGGCCCCGCGCTGGGACCCGACGTGTGCGGCCACGTTCAGGGGCGCCACGCCTGCCTCGATGGGTGACGAGGAAGGACACGGTGAGGTAGCTGGCAGACATTCGGTTAAGGCGCCATCGAAAACCCATCGTGTCCGAGCCCCGGGCCTCCTGACCACTCCGAGGCCTGCTTCCCCAATGGCCACTCTCACCCGTCTCCCTCTGAGCTCCGCCCCCTTCCTTCCCGGTCCATCAGGCCGTCTCTCCCCGCCGCGCCTGGCCCATCCCCTCCAGGCCTGTCCCTCGGGGGCCCCATCAACCCCGCCCCTCCCTGCCCTGTACCCCCGGGCCGAAACCCTCCTGTCCCCGTCCCATTGCCTCCGGTACGCCCATCTCCCCTCACCCTGCGCACACCACCCCCCCGGCCCCCCCGACGGCCACTCCTCATAAAGGATACAAGTGGATCGTCTGACTCGCTGGCCCTCCGGCTCTGGGCCCGCCGTGCCCGCCGTGCCCACCGAGTCCCGGCAAAGGGTGTCCGCCAAGCCCTGGCTCAGCAGCCCCGCCCGCGCCGGGAGCACATGGTGCCTGCGCGATCCGCTGAGCTGCCCCTGTCGCGGCACGCGCCTCTCTGTCCCCACCTCCACGGGGTCCCTCGTGGCCGCCGAGGCCATCCGGGACCCCGGGATCAGCCGGGCCACCCTGACCTTCGGGTCCGCGGGCCACACCGCCTGTGCCTTGGTCTGTGGCCTCCATGGTGCCCCGGCCTGGACTTCAGCCTTCCGAGCCCGGGCTGAACCGCCGAACAAAGAAACGAGGCTCTGTGGAGAAGCGGGTGACGTCACCTGGGCTCTCCGCACACATGCGCAAACCAGCCCGCAGCTGTTCGGACAGGATACACAGCCCCTCCAGGCGGCCCCTGGCACGTGACTTTGTCCCCGAGCCCGCCCCGCCCCCAAGCGTGCGCCTGCGCAGGCGCCTGCAGGGCGCACGTGCAAAGACTCCGCTGACCGCGGCGCGCGCGTCCGGGTCATCGAGTCCTGGGCCGCGGGCACGCGCCTCTGGGCCAGGCCCTGCCTGTCCCTCTCTGTGGGCGTCCCTTACGGCCCGGGTCTGCGCGTGCGGGGCCCGGCCCCGGGGGGATGCCGAGCAGGGTCCCCTCCCGGGCCCTGCGTGTCCTCAGCGAGCCCCCAGCCCGGACCCTAGGGGAGCTGGAATGGACGGGTCTCGCTCCCTCCCATGTCTCAGTCACGGGCGCCGTCAGTCCTTGTGTCCGCCTGCCTGCCTGCCTGCCTGGGGGAGTGGAGATGGCTGAGGGCGCGACCGGGCCCCCCGCCTCCAGCCAGGGGCTCCTGGCTCCCGGCTCCCGGCTCCGGCTCCGGCTCCCGGCTCCCGCACCGAAACGCCTCGGGGCTGCGGGCTGGGGCCGGGCCCGGGGTGCCCGGGGGACCGGGGAGGGGGGCCCAGCTGCACGCGAGGGCTGTGGCATGGGGGGAGCACCGCCCTGGGACAGCTCCCCCCTCGTTCGGCCCTCTGCTGCCACAGCCCTCAGGGGCTCTCCCTCCCCCAGGAACAAAGTCTTACGGCTCTCCGGGGGGCTGGAGGTGCCAGGAGCCCTCCACTGGGAGGGGACCCTGTGTCTGCTGGCCTGCTGGGTGCTGGTCTACTTCTGTGTCTGGAAGGGGGTCAAGTCAACAGGAAAGGTACCGCAGGAGGCGGGCGGGGCCAGAGGGGGTGATGGCGGGGCTGAGGGCAGCATGGTCGGTGGAGAGACGGCGGGTCCCACCGCAGGTGGCCCGGCCAGGGCCCGAGGACGGGGCAGGCACTTGGATCCAGGCCACTGGATCCCCACCCGTGCCTGGGTGGTCCTCCCCACCGTCCCGACTCCGTCCGGGCAGCCTTCCGTCCCCAGGGGGACAGGCCCCGGCGGCCGCCGGCTGAACTTGCCTGCGTCGGGCATCGCCGCCCCAGGTCCCCTCTCTTCCTCACTCACTGTCTGCTTGGCCCACCAGCTTGGGGGTCCCGGGCCGCGGTCCTCCCTTGCCTGCCCGTCCTGCTCTGCTGAGCTCTGCCGAGCGTGGACGGGAGGCGGGGGTCTCCGCGCTCACCTCGCGTTGCCCCTGTCTCCGGCCCGGCCCGCCCCATCCAATGCCCATGCCCCAGGACCTGCCTCTCCGCAGACATCCCCCTGCAGTCTGGGGCACGGGAGGCATGGGACCTGCCCCCAGGCCGGTGTCCCTCTCCCTGCCCGGGGGAGGTGCTGCCTCTGCCCTCGCTCTGCGGCTGACCTGTCTGCCACGACGGGGCGGCCCGTGCCCCAGCGGAGCACCTAGCTTCCTTTGGTGGGAGCCCAGGCTCTGAGGAGTAGGAGGGGGGTGGCGTTGGCCCACCTTCCTCTTGACCTCGGAGCACACCACGCCATGGTGCGGGGAGTGTGGCCCGCCTACCGTCCTGCTGAGGCGGGGGGGCCCCTAAGGGGGAGGTGGGTGCCGCAGGGCCCTGTCTGAGCAGCCCGGCCCCCCAGATCGTGTACTTCACCGCTACATTCCCGTACGTGGTCCTCGTTGTGCTGCTGGTGCTCGGAGTGCTGCTGCCGGGCGCCCTGGATGGCATCATCTACTATCTCAAGCCTGACTGGTCAAAGCTGGGGTCCCCTCAGGTGAGGGGAGTGTGGTCTGTCCGGAGCGAGGGGGCCGGCCAGGCCGTCAGGGCCCCTCACCTCCCTTCCCTGGCCCATCACCAGGTATGGATAGATTCCGGGACCCAGATTTTCTTTTCTTACGCCATCGGCCTGGGCGCCCTCACTGCACTGGGCAGCTACAACCGCTTCAACAATAACTGCTACAAGTAGGTGCCGCAGCCCCGTAGCCCCCCAGCCCCCGCCCGCCTGCGGGCCGCCTGCAGCCTGACCCGTCCCGATGGCCCCTCTGCCCCCAGGGACGCCATCTTCCTGGCCCTCATCAACAGCGGGACCAGCTTTTTGCTGGCTTCGTGGTCTTCTCCATCTTGGGCTTCATGGCCGCCAAGCGGGGTGTGCACATCTCCAAGGTGGCGGAATCAGGTGAGTCCCTGACCCTCCGCCTGGCCGTCAGGCAGCAGCTGCTATCATAACAGACCACAGCCACAAACACACATGCAAATAGACATTCCGGGAATTGAGAGAGTCACTTAACTTGTCCCGCCACTCGAGCCCAGAGGAAGGAGCAGCTGCGAGGCCCAGCTGTTCCCGTCGGCTCAGAGCTGGAGCCTCACGGGCCCGGCCACATGGGGCCTCGAGCTCTCCTCCGTGCATCCCTCCCCGAAGCCCCGGGGCCTGTCCCTCACATGGGGCAGATCCTTGCAGAGGGAGAGGAGGGGCTTTCCGGAGTGAACAGTGACCTGTGAGCACAAGGGCAGCTGGAATGCAAGACCAAGTGTCTGAACCAGACACCCCACTATTACGGGCTCGGGCCACCCGGCAACACCTTGACTCCAAGCGGAAAGGGCCCCGGCCACGGGATGCCCTGGTGTGGTTCCTCGGTGTGGAAGCAAGGGAAGGGGGAAGGCCGGCAACGACGAGAACGGACGGAACTGAACGTGGGTGAGGAACACAGGTGTCTAGACCCTGCTCCTTCCCCTCAGGGCCCGGCCTGGCCTTCATCGCCTACCCCCGGGCCGTCACGCTGATGCCTGTGGCCCCGCTCTGGGCTGCCCTGTTTTTCTTCATGCTGCTGCTACTGGGCCTGGACAGCCAGGTTTGCAGGGGGTGACAGAACAGAGGGTGGGGGAGGCACGGGGTGAGGGGAGACGGCCTGCAGGTGGCCGCGGGGGCACGGCCTGAGCGCCCGGCCACAGTTTGTAGGTGTGGAAGGCTTCATCACTGGCCTGCTCGACCTCCTCCCGGCCTCCTACTACTTCCGTTTCCAAAGAGAGATCTCTGTGGCCCTCTGCTGTGCCCTCTGTTTTGTCATCGACCTCTCCATGGTGACCGATGTGAGTGGGGCCCCGAGTGGGGGCGGGGCGGGGCAGGCGCGGCCCCAGGCCTCCCACTGCCTGCCACCTCCCCTGACCTGGCTCTGTCCCCAGGGCGGGATGTATGTCTTCCAGCTGTTTGACTACTACTCGGCCAGCGGCACGACCCTGCTCTGGCAGGCCTTCTGGGAGTGCGTGGTGGTCGCCTGGGTCTACGGTAGGTCTGGGCCACGGGGCGAGCCGGGGGGGCGGGGGGCCGCAGGGTCGAGCCAGGGGAGCGGGGGGCACAGCCCCGAGCAGGGACGGCGGGGTCCCCGGCCGCAGCTCTCCTGCCTCCCCTCGCCCAGGAGCCGACCGCTTCATGGATGACGTGGCCTGCATGATCGGGTACCGGCCTTGCCCCTGGATGAAATGGTGCTGGTCCTTCTTCACCCCGCTGGTCTGCATGGTAAGCGCCCGGGGAGCCCCTGGCCGGGGGAGGGACGTCGAGGTCCCCCGAGGCCCCTCCCACCCCCCCTCCGCCACTGCCGGCAGCTGAGAGCGGGGCTTCTCGCCGGTAGGTCATCTTCATCTTCAGCGTGGTGTACTACAAGCCGCTGGTCTACAACAACACCTACGTGTACCCGTGGCGGGGCGAGGCCGTGGGCTGGGGCTTCGCGCTCTCCTCCATGCTGTGTGTGCCCCTGCACCTCCTGGGCTGCCTCCTCAGGGCCAAGGGGACAGTGGCTGAGGTCAGTGCCCGGCACCACCTCTCCCCCGCGCGACTCCCTCCCTTCCACCGGTGGGTCGGTCGGGTCTGTTGAGGCATTTTCTCCAAAGCGCCCATCCTCCCGCCCACTGCTAGGATGCAGCGGATGCGGGGTCAGGCTAGGAGTCTCTGGGCAGGCTCGGAGGGGGTGGGTGCAAGGAACGCTGACCCTGTGCGTCCTGAGGTCATGGCAGGGGGAGGAGAGGGCCGTCCCTGGCCTCCCCCCGGCCGTCTCCCTAGTACAGAGAGTGGGGTGTGGTCAGTACCCACGGGAGGGGGCCCCGGTCCCCAACCCGTGGCAGGTGGTGGGAAGTGGAGACCAGGGAAAGCACGGGCCCCCCTTCCCCCGCCCAGGGACTTGAACGTGTCCCTCTCTCCCGCAGCGCTGGCAGCACCTGACGCAGCCTGTCTGGGGCCTCCACCACTTGGAGTATAGAGCTCAGGACTCCGATGTCAGGGGACTGACCACCCTGACCCCAGTGTCTGAGAGCAGCAAAGTGGTGGTGGTAGAGAGCGTCATGTGACAGGCTCCCAGGCTCACATCATCAGCTCACCCTCTCGTAGCCATAGCAGCCCCTGCTTCGGCCCCCCCACCCCTCCAGGGGCCTTGCCTTTCCCTGACACTTTTGGGGGTCTGCCTGGGGAGGGGGGGAAGGCATTGACGAGAAAACACAGGGAAGGAGTGTTAGGAGGTCAAATTCATGGATCTGAGGTGGGACTGCATATGGAGGGTGAAGATTGTGTCAAAGAACACCTCCAGCCTTCTGCGTAATGAGGTCGTACTGACACAGGTCCGTCAAGAGAAAAACCAGGCTTCACAGGGTGACAAATGAGCAGCTTCGCTTTGACTTGCTAACAAGCTCTTTCCTGTGTTTTCTACATACATGTGGACTCTGGCCAGCATCACATGCAGGCTGCTCATTCCTGTACCTTATTTCCATAGATGTTTCTTCACACCTCAGATTGTGCTGTGCCTGGGGGCCCACGTACAGTCTCACGCCCTCTGACTTTTTGCTCCTGCAGGTGACACCTCTGGACCCGGTGTCAGCGCTCCCATCGGGCTCCCTGAACATTCCAGCTTTTCTTCCTTCCTCCTGTGCCCAAGGTGGGCCCGGAAGTGTGGGGGGCTTGTGCCCTCGACACATTTCTCTGCCGATGGAGCCCAGGGTCCCCGAATAAATGCCTCTCTTGCTTACCCTTTGGAAGAATGACTCTGAGGTGCAAGTGACATTTGCATGAATGGAATGGAACGGAAGTGGGCAAGTGATCACTGACGGGTAGGAGCAGCGCTGTGTACTTCCTGCGGCGGGGGGGGGGGGTACTGCATCCACACTTCCACTCCTGTTTTCTGTTTTATACCAATTGTTTATAAGGAGGAAGTATTTCTGTATTATGCACACAGTAAGATTAGTATGAAATAGCAAAACAGAATTTAGATGAGCTTTATTTGATTTCCGAAAGGGGAAGGATTCCCTAAGCCTACTGACAGCAGAATAATAATAAGCAGTAGCATTTGTTGAGTGATTAGCAGGTTTCGGTCAGTGTTCTGAGCACAAAATATGACTGAGTTCTTCGTGTCCTGAAAGACAGCAACATTGTCATTGTGGTTGTCGTTAGTGAGATGATTGATCTTTACTTTCTTTTCCAAACTTGCCCATATTTTCTTTATTTTCTACAGTGAGCATAGATTACCTTGGTGAGCAGAACACAGACTAAGAAGGGCATTAGTAATCATTCAGCAAAACTTCTAATTAGTTCCCAAGTGAACTAGAACTATCTTGTTGAAGTTTTAATAGTTTAGTTCAATTCATCAGAGGGCAGTCTTTCCTTTGGGATTGCTTCTAATTGGCACCTTTTCTTGATGCAATTAGGAGGGTTGTGATGGAGCCCCTGAAGTCTGCAGCCCTCGGGCCCAGGCTAAGCACCTCGGGGCCAGTGTGTGCAGACTTGCGTGTCTTCTACACTCAATCACTTCCAAAAAACACCCTTTCTAAATTGCACACATAGTGCTCATCCTCCCTGGAAAGTGGCCACTGATCACTTCCTCAGCATTCCATCAATGTTACGTGTGGGGAAATATGTTGCTTTTCTACCTCTTCCAGGTACTCCCATATACTCCTGTGTACACGCACACGTGTCTGCAGGCACAGGAGCCATGCACGCACAGCCACACGCTCAGGGGCTTGGCGCTTCACAGCCCTCCTCGCCTGGCTGCCGGCGCCGGCCTGGCTGCCTCGGGCTATGGGGCGGTTACAGCCTTCATGTTTCTGAATCAGAGAAGACTTGCTTGGAATGCAGTGAACATATTTAAAAACACAGTAGGCATAATCTGTGGTGACTCTGGTTAGGAGGTGGCAGGGCCAGGGCGCACACATTCCAAGAAGGCGGTGATTAAATCAACATCCTTCTCTTTGTCAGTTGCCAGATATGCAGCATGTCTTGAATTCCTGAGCCACAAGTCAGGAATTTAGCCACCTAAATCAGAATGTCCTGTAGGCACCTGCAACCCCACCAGCCTCCCACCAACTTCACTACCTTCCCCCCACTCTCCACAGGCTTCCCTCTCCTACACCTGTCTCGATAACAGGTGTTTCTCCAGCCACTCATGCTCTCATCTCATTCCTCCCCCGATCCATCCCCTAAGCGTGTCCTAGCCACCCTTCCTAGGCCACCGTAGGCCAAGTATGCGTTGTCTCCCACTGTACAGATTACACCGTACAGATTCTCCTCCCCTCTGGGATCCCCCCACCCCAGGAGGGTAGTGGGTGATCATCATTTCGCCTCTGACCATTCCCTGCCCCACACCCACCTGGGGGCCCTGTGGTCTCAGAGGTCTCCCCTCTCTAGAGCACTGTGTCCCACCCGGGGTGGTGGCACTTCCTGTTTTTGCCCTCCCCCCCCACCCCCTGCCTGTGCATGTGTGAGCGCGCGGCTGCCTGGCTTGGCATAGTCACTGCCCTGCCTCACACAGAACAAGGCCACGGTGCACAGTAACCTGCGGCTGCATCCCTGTCAGCCTCACTCTCCTCACACTTGCCTTCAGTGGGAACGAGACCAAGGCAGTGATCCCAATGGGGGCAAGGACTAAATGGTGTTTGTGCTGTGCCTTAAAAGAAGAGTGGGGATTAGCTACACAGCAAAGCTGTAAGAGCGCCTCTGAGCAAGAGGACTGCTCGACAATGAACACTCATCAGTCCCTTTGTCTCTTAAAATGCTTTATTGTAGAACTCACACATCTACACACAGGAGAGAGAATAGTTTTAAAACCCCCCACCCTCCCTTTACCCAGCTCCAACACTTGCCAACATTTCACTAGTTCATTTCGAAAGTAGTGAAGGATTTTTGGGGAGAGAGAAGTGGGAGCTTATGTTTCTTTAAGTGATAAAAGAAGAGGCACCCACCCACGCTTGTCCAAATGCAGGGGCTCCCACACACCTTTCTACAAGGGCCCAGGGCCCGGTGACTTCAGCTACAGTCTGTTTCCCTCTGTCTCTGGAGCCACACGGATTTCGTTTAGCACTGTGCCAATTTGGAGGACACTAGAACCATGATCCACACAGTTCCTGCCCTTCAGGCTCTGTTGCTTTCATTGGGGGGGTGACCTCCAGTGGCTCTGAGGGTCTGTTTATGGTGAGAGGTGGGGGGGTTATCTCCTGGGCATGAGAAGCAAAGTGCTCAGAGCTGTGAACTGAGGGGAGCAGGCAAGCTTGGGACTAACTGACGCTCACAATGTTTTCCTGTGCATCAGTTAAATGCATTGTCGACTGAACACGAAGTCTAGAGGGAGGTGGTCATGGTGTTGGTTTAGTTATCCAATGAAGGGCCATGAGGGTCCTAGGCCCGTCCTTCCTGACCTTCTTAACAGCATGTGGGTGTTCATAGGTTTCATGGTGGGACCAGTCACTCCTTCCCATGAACGGTTTGTAAGCACTGAATTAAAACAAGCTGTTTTGGTGCCTAATCCCCCGGGGCTAATTTGTGAGCTCCTGGAAGGCAGGGACAATGTCTCATGCTTTTCTGTACCCCATGTCCCATGCCCAGTGCCTGGCACATAAGAGGTGCTCATTCACTCATTCACTCAAGAATTATTCCTAAGGGGAACACAGGGATCTGTGGCACTTATCCCAGGCTGTGGGGTGGAAGTAGAGTCAGCAAATACTTTCTTGGGATCATTACACCCGACCTGAGTCCCTGAATCACAGAGGCTTCAGCGCAGCAGAATAGGGAAGGCTTTAATTCTGTTAGCATCTGGGGCCTGAAGACATTCCTATGCCAGAGCTCAGGGGGGTTCACAGTTCAATAACTTCTTGTTGAATACCTATGACATACCAGGTTTGGGAGTGATAGAAATTAATCATAGTTTTTGCCCTCAAGGGGCCTCCAGGCTGGTCAGGGAGACAGACAAACCATTTCAGTCCTAGGTGATGAGTAAGCGTTTGGGGCCACAGAGGAGGGGCACCTACTCAAGCCTGGCAGGTTGGGTTAGAGGAGAGGCAGTGTGCGTGGGCTGCCGGGAGTAAGTGGCAGTGACGGGTGAGGAGGGGTCAGCTGCCCCAGAGGCCAGAAGTGGGGCAGATTGTGAAACGCCCCAGTGAGGGTGTTGAATGGGAGGAGGATGGGGCAGGTTATAGGCCTCTGGTCATGCCGCCAATTCAGCTGGCACTGGTGTGTCTCAGGTGATCTCCCGGTTATTTCCTGATGTGGGATTCAACCTCAGGGTTGCCCCTGCCTTTCTACCCCTTCACTTTACCTGGTTTGGACTTGGGAGCTCATTGTATCTATGTTATTGCTAGCTCTTTGGCCAGAGAAGTCATTGCCTTAGTGTGTTGTTTGGGTCAGCTTGTGACCTTCCTCCCATCAGCGTCCTTGGCTCTGACAGTGCTCCAGCGGATAGATGCAATTGTCCGTGAAGGGACAGTGAAACATCCACAAACACCCTAGAACTTCCACATCTTGGAAAGTCTTAGGATTCATTACCTCTCTGAGCACAGGAAAGGGGTCAGTAAGGTTCAGGTGCACAGAACCATGGAGCAGCCCTCAGAGAGAAGAGTGGAGCCATGGGGTGTGCTGTGGGATGACCTTCTGGATTCTTGAAAGGGGACCGAGTTAGTTCTGGCGGACCCTATCTTTCCGTTCACCTTGCATTGCGTTGCTGCCTCGTCTGGTTATAGCTCTTCAGAAGTCTCCTGAGGGCACCCTTGACTTCTTTGTTCCTCAGGCTGTAGATCACAGGGTAAAGCATGGGAGTTACATTGGTGTAGATTAAGGACACAATTTTGTCCTGTTCCGGGGTGTAGCATGACTTGGGGCGAATGTAGATGAATATTGCACAGCCGTAGTGCAGGACAGAGACCAGCAGGTGCCCAGCACAGGTGGAGAAGGCTTTGCTCCTTCCCTCGGCTGAGCGGATTCTGAGGATGGCGGCAATAATGAATGCATAGGAGAGCAGAATCAGCAAGAAGGGAATCAACAAGATGAGTGTGCAGACGAGGAAGACTGCGACCTCATTGGCTCTCGTGTCCGAGCAGGCCAGAAATAGCACAGCAGGGATGTCACAAAAGAAATGATTGATCTCACGGGACTGACAAAAAGGCAGGAGGAATATCAGTGTAGTAAGGACAAGCGAGAGTGCAAAGCCACTGACGCACGCCAGGGTCAGCATCTGCAGGCAGAGGGCACGGGTGATGATGATAGTGTAGCGCAGGGGGCTGCAGATGGCCACAAAGCGATCATATGCCATCACGGCCAGGAGGAAACACTCTGCGCCACCCAGGGCGATGAAGAGGTGCATTTGCAAGGCACAGCCCAGGAAGGGCATCCGCTGGCTCCTGGACAAGAAATTGACAAGCATGTTGGGGACAATCACCAATATATAGCAAATTTCAACGGTGGACAGATTGCGAAGGAAGAAATACATGGGGGTCTGGAGGCAGGAGTCCATGAGGGTGATGAGTACAATAGTTGTGTGCCCTGCGAGGGTGACAAGATGCATGAGTAGAGAGAGTACAAAAAAGAAGGTTTGCAGTTCAGCCAGGTCCCCGAAGCCCAAGATAATAAACTCAGAGCTTAAGGTGTGGTTTCTCTGCACCAGGGTCATTCTACGTTCTCCTTGGTAGACCTCCTGGCCTGGCAAAGGCAGTTCTAGCAATTCTGCAAGTCATGGGAGACCCTAAGGCCCTTGCCAGATGTGGGAGTGCAGCCGGCTCCGCGGGACCTCCACATTCCTTCGCCGCGCATGGGCTGTGTCTTCAACCTGTTACCTTTGACGAATTCTCTCCTCTGAGCACTGAGAATGAACCATTCACTATGATGTGACTTTAGTTCACCTGTTGAGTTATTATAAAAATTGACCTGGAATGAGTAAAGTCTACATATGGAGGTGTTTTTCACAGGCCTTAATGACAGTCTTTCTTTTACATTTTGAAGAGCTATCTTTGAGTGGGGTGGGGGACTGAGCTTGGTGTTCTTCAACAGGTTTAAACAGAGGCTGGGCGTGCAGGGTCATTGATTGTGTAAGGAATTCTTGTAGGGTGTAAGGTCCGGAGAGTTGAATTTAAAGACAGTTTTGGGGGGACCTGGGGGGACTCAGTTGGTTAGGCATCTGACTGCTGCTCAGGTCATGATCTCACGGTGTGTGGTCTTGAGCCCTGCTGTGTTGACAGCTCAGAGCTTGGAGCCTGCTTTGAATTCTGTGTCTCCCTCTCTCTTTGCCTGCCTCCACTTGGGATCTGTCTCTCAAAAATAAATAAACATTAAAAAATAATTTTAATTGAGATGCGTGGGTGGCTCAGTCGGTTAAGCGTCTGACTTTGGCTCAGGTCATGATCTCACAGTTTGTGGGTTTGAGCCCCGGGTCGGGTTCTGTGCTGACAGCTCAGAGCCTGGAGCCTTCTTCAGATTCTGTGTCTCTCTTTCTCTCTGACCCTCCTCTGCTCATGCTGTGTCTCTGTTTCTCAGATATAAATGAAACATTAAAAAATTAAAAAAAAATAATTTTAATTAAAAAACATAAAGACACTTTTGACTGTGTGGCCCCTCCTTTACCACCTCCCCCGAAGTCACAGGATTCCTGGGAATCCCAGGAGAGGTGGAGTGGAACCAGCAGTAGTAGTTGCCTCTCCTCTTTCAGTGGCCTCAGTACCAGGGGGGCCCTGGCTTATGTGTCACCTCCTTCTAGACACCTCCCTGACCCTTGGACTGAGTTAGTACCTCGCCCAGTTTCCCACTCTGGGCTCCCACAACTATGGTACTTATCATTGACTGCTGTGATTTTTTTTTTTATTATCTCTCAGTCTAACCCTGTAACCTATGAGCTCCAGGATAGTAAGAATAGTGTCATATTCAGCCTCTCAAACAGTGGTCACACATATTTCCTGAATAAATTCTTGTTGGTAATTTTTGCATCCTCTCCAGTTAGGATAGGGTCAGACACTGAGTAGGCGCCTGACATAGGCTTGAATGAAGGGCTCAGTGAAGTTTTGGGGTTGGCTGAGGCTGTGATCACCCAGGGAGGGTATAGAGTGAGAGGGGCAGACGGCAGGCAAAGTGTGGGCCAGGTACAAGGTGGCAGTGATTGGAAAGAGTGAGGAAAGAGTTGGGGTGGCAATGAAAACTCTCGGGACAGTGAGGGTTCGACTGCCTGGGGGGACAATGGCTTTGGCTGGCCTGCGTCCAGAGTGCTGGAGAGAGGGGATAAGACCCAGCAGCTTCCCAGGCTTTAGGGAACGTGTTTGCTTCTTTCCTCACTTGGCAGGAGCCAAATACAAGTAAGAAATCTTGTGTTTAGCCTTAGATTTCTTTCTGTGCACTTCTCCCCCATCACAGCAGAACACAGGTCAAGATCTCTGAAGATTCTAGAGATGTAACGAATCTAGAATCAGCAGGAGTTAAGGGTCCCCGGGGCATGGAGTTGCCTCCTAAAGGACAGAAGCTCAGTTAGGTATGTATCATGTCTCCTGGCACCACTGAGATTCAGAGTGGGTTCAGTGAAACCTGCAAAGCCATTCTGATGATAGTCTGGCGTGGCCTGGACAATGGGTGACTCTGGCACGGCAGCCACTTGCATGTTACACAATTATCTTGGGTTTTATTGACCTAAATGGCATGTGGAGTCTTAAAGCTGGATGGGTCCCTAGACGGTGACTTGACCACTCGCACTTCAGAGTACATGCTCATGAGGTCTTCCCTGGATGACTCATGCCCCGCCCTACCCCCACCATCAGCCCTGACTAGAAAGGACAGTCAGCTCCCACCTGCGGTCTCCTGCCCTGGCAAGGGGCACTGGTCCCACCGTCCAGCCTGGCCTCCTGCTCTCAGCCTCCCCGGAGCCTGTCTGTCCTTTGATAACTGTGACCGAGAGTGCACTTCCTTGGTTCGTGTTAATCTTCCCTGGACTTGTACCGTTGGCTTTGCTTTGTCACATCAAATCATTTTCACTCTTTTCCCCACAGCAGTGGTGCAGAAATATGAGGTTGTTTTCTCTTATTTGGGCCTTAAACCTTGAAAATACTAAAAGACACACACATGAAAGTAAGAGTCACACATAATCCTAACACTTAAAAAGTGAGAAGTGAAAGTCAGTGTAAAAGGTTCTATGCCTTCAGTCCAGCTGCCACTTTTCCAGGGAGAGGCAGTATTGGCAGCAAGACTCATTTCCTTTCCTGCTTCATCTGCTGTGTATAAACACACACACTTCACACACACGTGCAGTCACACACATGTACACACACACTCACCTACACACTCACACACAAACACATACATGGAGTCACACACATATATAGATGCACACAATGCACACACATACATGAACACACACATATATACACATATTCACACATTCACACACACATATATATATGTAAACATTCACCACACTCACATTAAAAAGCTTAAAAGGAGGGGCACTTGGGTGGCTCAGTCGGTTGAATGTGGGACTCTTGACTTCAGCTCAGGTCATGATCTCATGGTTTGTGGGTTCCCAGTGTGTTGGGCTCTGCACTGACAGCATGGAGCCTCCTTGCATTTCTCTCTCTTTCTCTCTCCCTCTGTCTGCGTCTCCTTTACTCACACACATGTGCATGCGCTCGCTCTGTCAAAATAAATAAATAAACATTAAAAAAAGCTTAAATGAACCATGAGAGACTCTGAATGCTGAGAACAAACTGAGGACTGATCGGGGTGGGGAGGGAGGGAAAGGGGGGTGATGGGCATGGGGGAGGGCACTTGTCGGGATGAACACTGGGTGTTATATGGAAACCAACTTGACAATAAACTATTAAAAAAATAAAAATAAAAAGTCATTTTAAAAAAAGCTTAAATGGGGGCACCTGGGTGGCTCAGTCAGTTAAGTGTCTGTTGATTTGGGCTCAGGTCATGATCTCAGGGTCATGGGATTGAGCCTCGCATGGGGCTCTGTGCTGTGTGGGGCCTGGTTAAGATTCTCTCTGTCTTTCTCTCTCCCTCTGCTCCTCTTCCCTGCTTGCTCTCTCTTCCCTCAAAAAAGGCAAAAAATCCTAAATGGGATAATAGTATATAAACTCACTGCCGTTTTGTGTTTTCGCCTAATATGTCTGGAAGAAGTTTTCACTGAGTGCATGTTGGTTTACTTCATTCTTTTTAACTGCTGCATTTCACAGTACGGTGTGCTATCATGTAATTAATTGTAATTAAACAGTAATGGCACATCATAACAAATAGGATCTGTAAACAAAACTAAATAAAACATGAAATAAGTGAGAGATTAATTAGTCTTTGATTACTTTTGCATCGCAGTGGTGTCTGCCTGTGTGTGCGCACACTGCATGGTACAAGCATGCCACACCGGAGCGGACGGCGGCTAGTGCATCCCTCCCGCCGCTGGCCCCCGCCCGGCGAACCGCCCCGGTGTTACCTGGGAGGCCGGGTCAGTTCTTGGAGCAGAGACCCAGGGGAAGCCCTGCCGCAGCTTCTTCTGCCGTCGCCTACTGTTGGTGAGGACACTCGAGGAGGAGGAGGAACAGGCCCTGTTTGGGGGAGCGATGGCAGGGACAAGTGGCCTGGAGCCTGCAGCACGGGTTCCTAGAGCCCAGAGGGTGGCTTGCTGTGCATCTGGAGCCCAGGGAGCAAAGCCCTCAGAAGCATTGCCTAGCGGCTGGTAAGAGGGCGTTTCTTTAGAGGAGCTGTGACATCCTGTCACTTGAGTTAAATTATCGTGCAGGAAGGACTCTGGAAGTCCTCCGGGAGAGGTCAGGAAGGAAGCCGTCCCCGTGGTTCCCACCAACGGGACTGCCGTCCCCAGGTCATATAGCTGAACATACACCCAAACCCAAGCCAAGTGACTTATGTTTTCTTTGCAAAACAATACAGTATGGGTCTTGACGAGGTTATTTAACTCCGATCTGCTGGAAGCACAGCCCTCAGTGTGCGAGTAACAGTACGTGAATGGCTTGGGGCTGATTTTATTTTTTATTTTTTTTTTAATGTTTTATTTATTTCTAGGAGAGAGAGAAAGACACAGCGTGAGCACGGGAGGGTCAGAGAGAGAGGGGGTCACAGACTGAAACAGGCTCCAGGCTCTGAGCTGGAAGTCAGCACAGAGCCCGACGCGGGGCTCGAACCCACGAACCGCGAGATCATGACCTGAGCGAAAGTCGGACGTTTAACCGACTAAGCCACCCAGGCACCCTGTGATTTTAGAGGCATAAAGTGTACAAGCTTGGCTGGATTTGAATGAAGTGTACAAGCATTGCTAGGGAGGAACGTAAATGGGGCGATGGAACCTGAGGTCGGTGGCTTTTTCGGCCCCCACATCCACAGTGCTGACAATCCGTGAGCCTTTGCAATGGCTACACAGGCGCACAGCCTGGGCTATCATGTCCCGTGTTTAATGTGCGAACCCTGGGCATTCCGAGTAGCTCACCTGCATCGGGTGGGGAACAAAAGTGGTGAGCTCTTGAGAACACTACTGCTCGGCTGACTTGATCTTCTGTCTATTACCTTCACCTCCCCAGTCCCAGGCTATGCATGGTGCAATGTCCACCCCCCTCCATGGCCTGCACCCTAGGGCCCCTGAACACTTCGGCTGCACCAAGAAAGCAGTCTACATGCCGCAGCTGCTCTGGGCTGCCGGCTGCTGCTCTCCCTTTGGTTCACTCCCGTTGCCTATGGAGCTGCTCACAAAGTCTCCTGGCCATCACTGCCCCTTTTAAAAATAGCAGGGCCCAGGGGCGCCTGGGTGGCTTAGTTGGTTAAGTATCCGACTTTCGCTTAGGTCATGATCTCATGGTTCATGGGTTCGAGCCCCGCGTCGGGCTCTGTGCTGACTGCCAGCTCAGAGCCTGGAGCCTGTTTCAGTCTGTGACTCCCTCTCCCTCTGACCCTCCCCTGCTCACGTTGTCTCTCTCTCTCTCTGTCTCCTAGAAATAAATAAAACATTAAAAAAAATAAAAATAGCAGGGCCCAGGCCAAAGCCATTGCCACGTTTCAGAATCTTCCATTCCTTGGAGGGCCAGCACAGTGCTGGGTTCCCGGCAGCAGTGAAGAGAAGCGTTTTGCCACATTTTGCCACGCTGTGAGACAGGAAACAGGAGCCCTCCCCAAAGCCTTGTGTGTGCTTAGAATCAATCTTCCCCCGTCATCGCAGGGAATGCCTGAGATCCTGCTCCCAGAGGAGCCCCCAACACCCCAAGATGGGTGTGTAATACTTTTCCAGCCCCTCTACTTTCCTCTTCCTCCTCTCTGGTTCGTCTCTCCTCTTGGCCACAGTTTCTTTTTCTGTTGTTGTTTTTATTTGAGAGAGACAGAGACAGAGACAGAGATTGAGAACGAGTAGGGGAGAAGGGCAGAGGGAGAGACAGAGTCTCAAGCAGGCTCTATGCCCAGCGTTTAGCCTGATGTGGGGCTCAATCCCACGACCCCGAGATCATGACCTGAACTGAAATTAAGAGTCAGGTACTTAGCCAACTAGCCACCCAGGTGCCCCTATGGCCACAGTTTCTAATTCAAAAGCTTTTTTTTTTTAATGGAGACACATGTAACAGTCTCTGGGAGCACCTCTTTGACATGATCTCGCCCTGCATGTGTTGTAAAGGGCAAGAGAGGGACCTGGAAAACAAAATCATTGAGCCTTTCTGAGCTAAGCTGGCTCCGTGAAAACCAATGGGAGCCCTCAGAGAGCAGTCTGGCCTGGAAACAGAGGTCAAGGCCGCAACAAATCTTTGGCAGGGTCAGTGGACACCGCACTTTGGCCCAGGCAGTGTGCATGCTTGCTTTAGTATCACAATTACCCGGGGAGGAATGGAAAGTAAAGAAGTTTAAACCTAAATTGAACACTTTGAAAGAAAGGCACTTCAGGGGTGCTTGGGTGGTTCAGTCGGTTAAGCATCCGATTTCGGCTCAGGTCATGATGTCACAGTTCGTGGGTTTGAGCCCTGTATCGGCGCTGCATACTTCCTGCGGCAGGGGAGGGGGGGGACTGCATCCACACTTCCACTGTTTGTTTCTTGGTCATTTGCCTTTCCATATAAACTTTAAAATCAGGGGCACCTGGGAGGCTCAGTAGGTTAAACGTCTGACTTCAGCTCAGGTCATGATCTCACGGTTCGTGGGTTCAAGCCCTGCATGGGGCTCTGTGCTGACAGCCAGCTCAGAGCCTGGAGCCTGCTTCAGATTCTGTGTCTCTGTCTCTCTCTGACCCTCTCCTGCTCACACTGTCTGTCTCTGTCTCTCTCTCAGAAATAAATAAAAAATATTTAAAAATTAAAAAAAACAAAACGAAGCAACATGGCTGATTGTTTTTTCCTAAACAGTCTCTTCCTGTTTTGCAAAGGTTTGCCATGAATTGATAGGCTCTTTTCACTTTCTCACCTTGTATCTAGGCGACCACAAAGAATTTCATAGCAGGAATGAGCTGAGAGTAGGTACGTTTGGTTTCGGCGAGTCCACATTTTAGAGTTCATGGGGATCCTTTGTCACCTAGTTTTGTTGTAGACTTACCTCAAACTTGTGGTTTTGCTACCTTAATTCTCTCTCTCTGTCTCTTTTTTTGGGGGTAGGAGACGGCTGTGACATTTTAAAAATGATGTTATTGACACTGCTGCCTCCTTCCCAGAATCTAGAAATTGTATTATTTCTGTATCAGAATGGTTAATAAAGATGTTTTTAGCTTTGACACAACAAAACACAAAGACAATGACAAGTTTTGAGTAAAACAGTAACTTGAGGGCATGGAATCCTCATTCCAGAAGTTTCCTGAAGTGACAAACAAAATACACGTTATAAGGGGGAGAGAGTTTAGCAGCAAATAACAGCAGCCTTTTAGTAGAAACTCTAAAAAGCTGCTGCCACTGAGGTTTAGAGTAGTGCTTTTCTTTTTTTTTTTTTAATTTTGAGAGAGAGAGAGAGAGACAGAGAACCCCAAACAGGTTCTGCAGCACCAATGCAGAGCCTGATGCAGGGTTCAAACTCACAAACTGGAAGATCACGACGTGAGCTGAAGTCGGATGCTTCACCAACTGAGTCACCCAGGCGCCCCTAGGTAGTGGTTTTCTTTCTTTCTTTCTTTCTTTCTTTCTTTCTTTCTTTCTTTCTTTCTTTCTTTCTTTCTTTCTTTCTTTCTCTGTCTTTCTTTCTTTCTTTCTTTCTTTCTTTCTTTCTTTCTTTCTTTCTTTCTTCTTTCTTTCTTCTTTCTCTCTCTGTCTCTCTCTCTCTCTCCCTTTCTCTCTCTCTCTCTCTCTCTTTCTTTTCTTCTTTCTGTTTGGTAAAGGACCTTTCTTTTATTTTCTTTTCAAATAATCCAAGATGAACTGATACTTTTGTAAAATATAGTAGAATTTATTGGGACGCGTGGCAGCTGGAGGGAGGAGGACATCTGGTCCCGATGGATCCTCTGGAAGCCCCACTTCCTGAGAAGGAGCCTGTGGGCACCTTTATTCCCACCAAATAGTGGCTGCACTTGACAGTGCCGGGGAGGGGATTTCGGAGGGACACGTGCCCAACCTGCCTCCGGTCATCACATCAACATCATGAAAGAAACTGCGCTGCCGCCGTCTTGGCCTCCAGGCTCCCCTCCCTCACTACTCTTCACATTCAACCAGAGCTCTGAGCTGGCAGGATAGACCCACACAGCGTCTACACCTCTGCTGTCTTCCCTCACCCTGCCTGAAGGATCAGAACATAGTGTCTGATGGAATCCTCTTAATTCTCAATTCCGGTAGACACGGACCTCCTTCTGAAAGATGAGCAAACAGATGTGCCAGTTAGGATTTCTGTTGTCAAAGCTCGCAGAAACCAACTCCAAGTAGCCCAGGAGGCCATGGGAATTTACTATAAGAAACCAAGTTAATTAGGAGGAACTTGACGGAGGAACAAGGGGGAGAAGAAGGGGGAAATGGTGGGGGAAAGGGAGAGAGGCAAACCATGAGAGACTCTTGAATGCTGACAAAAACTGAGGACTGATGGATGGGGGGGAGGAGGGATGGGCAAGGAGGACACTTGTGGGGATGAGCACTGAGTGTTATGTGGAAACTAATTTGACAATAAACTATTTGTAAAAAAAAAAAGAAGAAAAAAAAAAAGAAACCAAGTTAGGCGGTGGGCAGTTGTCTCCCGGAAATCCAGGACAGGGCTATGGCTGGGCCTCAGGAGCAAACCGGAACCAGAGGCTCAAACATCATCAGGACTCCCTCTCTCTTTCCACTTCTTGCCCTGGTGGATTGCTTCATTGTTCTTTTCTCTCTAAAGACAAGTTTCTGGCAAACCATGAGAGACTCTTGAATGCTGACAAAAACTGAGGACTGATGGATGTGGGGGGGAGGGGTGATAGGCATGGAGGAGGGCACTTGTGGGGTTGAGCACTGGGTGTTATATGGAAACCAACTTGACAATAAACTATTTGTAAAAAATAAATAAATAAAGACAAGTTTCTTCTGGATCTCTTATCACAATGGCGACAAACACTGCTACCAAAAGCTGCCAAATTTACAGCTGATGGTCTAGGTGTGGGATCCCTTCAAAACCTTCTTGCTATAAAAATCCTCAAGGTTCAGTCTCAAATCTCCACCAACACGCAGAATGAAGAGCGGGCAATGAGGATGGTGGGAGGAGAAGTTTGGAGTCCAGATGTAAGCCAGATCAGGTGAAGCAACAAGCTCATGTGCATGGCATTGGCCCTAAGACACCTCGGTCTGTCTGGCTCCTTGTGGCATCTTCCCATATGATGCTGTCTAGTGGTGAGAGCTGCCCTGGTTCCACCACACCCTGAGGCCAGGCCACATCCCAGACCACTATCAAGACAAACGAGAAGAGACAGTCATGGCGTGGAAAAGCAACTCAAGAATAAGGAAATCACCTACTTAAAGCTGACCAGGAAACATAATATCTTTCTGCCACTTGCTTTTTCCATGTTTCTTCTCTAGACCATGAGCTCTCAATTCTAGAATGAGCACTGATCAATTGGTCTTCTGTCTCCGCCTAGCAGCAACTGTGCCCCTAGTGTCCCTAGGAGTTTCTGCAATCAGATGCAACATTCAGCCACTTAATGGATGAGAAAAGAGAACAAAAAATGCTAAGATGGCCTTGAGATTCTTTTAAATTAATTTTAAAAATTTAAATCCAAGTTGGATAACATAGAGTATGATAATAATTTCGAGAGTAGAATTTAGTGATTCACCACTTACATATAACACCCAGTGCTCATCGCAACAAGTGCCCTCCTTAATGTCCATCACACATCTAGCCCCTCCCCCCACCCATCTCCCCTCCAGCAACCCTCAGTTTCTTCTCTGTATTTAAGAGTCTCTTGTGGTTTGTTTCCCCTCTCTGTTTTGATCTTCTTTTTGCTTCCCTTCCCCTATGTTCATCGGTAAAATGGCCTTGAGATTAAAGGATGATGTCTTCCAGATCTGAATATCTATCTCCAGGAAAGAATTTCCAAACAAGATGCTGACCATGGGTTTAGGAAAGAAGCTAGAGCGTCTTCAGGTTCCTGGCAGCTCAGGCCATTCCACAATCTTGACTCATTTTCTCGGCAATGCACAGCACAAGACCAACACAAGCCCATCAACTGAGATGCAGACAGAGCTGCCCAGCACTCCTGCCAGTCTTTTGCTTTCCTTCAAGTATTTGCTCCCCTGCCCGTCTAGCCTCATACCCAAGCTCAGACTCACACAACTTATTTAACATTTTGCCAATCTGATGGGCAAAAAATATCTTTCTTTAATTTGTCTTTAAAAAATTATTAGTGAGGCTGAGCATCTTCCCCCGTGTTCATTCACCTTTGTATTTTTTTAACATTTGTTTATTTTTGAGAGAGAGACAGAGAGACAGAGTGTGAGTGAGGAAGGGCCAGAAAGAGAGGGAGGCACGGAATCCAAAGCAGGCTCCAGGCTCTGAGTTGTCAATACAGAGCCCGATGCGGGGCTTGAACCCATGAACCATGAGATCATGACCTGAGCTGAAGTTGGAAACTCAACTGACTGAGCCACCAAGGAGCCCTTACCTTTGTGTTTTTCTTACGACCTCTGTGTTCACATTCATGGCCTCTTTTTAAACTTATTTTTTAATGTTTTTTATTTATTTTTGAGAGAGACACAGCATGAGCAAGAGAGGGACAGAAAGAGAAGGAGACACAGAATCCGAAGACAGGCTCCAGGCTCTGGGCTAGCTGTCAGCACAGAGCCCGATGTGGTGCTCGAACCCACAAACTGCAAGATCATGACCTGAGCTGAAGACGGATACTTAACCGACTGAGCCACCCAGGCACCTCTCATGGCATATTTTTATATTGGGTTTTTGCTTTGTCTTTAAAAATCTGTATTAACATAAGAGACAACATCCTGAGTGGGGAAGATATTTGTAAATGACATAGATGATAAAGGGTTAGTGTCCAAAATCTATAAAGAATTTACACAACTCAACACCCAAAAAAACAAATTATCCAATTAAAAAATGGGAAGAAGACATGAACAGACATTTCTCCAAAGAAGACATCCAGATGGCCAACAGACACAAGAAAAGATGCTCAACATCACTCATCATCAGAGAAATGCAAATCAAAACCACAATGAGATACCACCTCACACCTATCAGCATGGCTAAAATAAAAAACACAAGAAACAACATGTTGATGAGGATGTGGAGAAAAAGGAATCCCTTGCACTGTTGGTGGGAATGAAAACTGGTGCAGCCAGTCTGGAAAACAGTATGGAGTTTACTCAAAAAATCAAAAACAGAATTACAATATGATTCCGTAACTCCACTACTGGGTATTTACACAAAGTATATGAAAACATTAATTCAAAAAGGATATATGCACCACCTATGTTTATACCAGCATCATTTACAAAAGCCAAGTTATAGAAGCAGCCCAAGTGTTCATTGATAGATGAGTGGATAAAGACGATGTGGTGTATACATACAATGGAATATTATTCATCCATAAAAAACAATGAAATCTTACCATTTGCAACAATGTGGATGGAGCTAGACAGTATAATGTCAAGAAAATAAGTTCAGTCAGAAAAAGGCAAATACCGTATGATTTCACTCATATGTGGAATTTTAGAAACAAAACAAATGAGCAAAGGGGAAAGAAAAGAGAGAGGCAAACAGAAAAACAGACTCTTAACTATGGAGAACACGCTAATGGTCGCCAGAGGCGAGGTGGGTGAAAGGAACGGTGAAGTAGGCGATTGGGACTAAGGAGTGCACTTGCTGCGTGGAGCCCCGGGTGGTGTATGGAAGTGTTGAATCACTATGCTATACACCTGAAACTAATCTAACACTCTATGTTAACTAGACTGGAGTTTTAAAAATGCATGTTAACAAAATTAGGTCCTTCAAATTGATATATTTTCCCATTTGTCTTTTGCTACACATAACTTTTTCTGTGTATGGGAAATCTTTTATATCTTATACATTTCTTTAACACAGAATATTTTAACTATCAAAATATATGCAGTTTTAAAATATTCAAATCTAAGATTTTGTTCAACTGCATTTATTTATTTATCTATCTGAAGTGTAGTTGACATATAATGTTACATTAGTTTCAAGTGTATACACATATATTATAAATTTTATATAGCCAATTTATCGTTCTTCTCCTCTGGTTTCTGAACTCAGACGCATTTTCAACACTCTCAGAAGATAAAATATCCACCTGTGTATTTTTCTAGTAGCTTTACTGTGTCATTTTTATATGTTTACTCTTTGATCCATCTGGGATTTACTTTGATATAACGCATGAAATAGGGTTCCATCTTTGAGTGTGTGCATGTGTGTGTGTGTGTGTGTGTGTGTGTGTGTGTAAAGTGGAAAGATAATTGTCTAAAATGTCATTTATTAAGTGTTGTCTGTTAAATTTCTCCTTTATCATATATTAAATTTTCATATGGATTTTCAAAATTCTGTTTCATTGATCCACCTTCCTATTTCCTCTTCAGTACCAAAATTTTGTATTATTGTATTTAGTTATATTAAATTCATATTTCCTAGGATTTATTCCACCTAATTGCATATCTTCAGCCATATATTCCTGCCTATTCTCCATGTAAATTTTTGCACTTGGCTTTAGTATCATTATGTTGATATTTTTAATTGGGATTGGAATGACTTTACTAATTAAAATAGCAAGAACCACTATTTATAGTATTGTATCTTTTATACTAAAAATGCTATAGAATCTTATATACTTAGGTCTTCTTTGATGATGTACTTCAGTAGAGTTTTACAGTTAATTTTTTAATGTTATTTTTGAGACAGAGAGACAGAATATGAGTGGAGGAGGGGCAGAAAGAGGGAGATACAGAATCCAGAGCAGACTCTGGGCTCCGAGCTGTCAGCACAGAGCCCCATGCAGGGCTCAAATTCACAGGCTATGAAATTTTGACCTGAGCCTAAGTCAGATGCTTAAATGACTGAGCCACTCAGGTGCCCCAAGTTTTATAGTTTTTTAATACATTAATTCAACAAATGCTTATTGAGTGCCTACTCTACACCAGTCACTGTTTTTGGTGGTTAGCTCTGCACAGCTGACATCCTAGTGGGGAAGAAAGAGAAGGAAAGTAAGTATTGATAAGTAAATAAGTAATTGATACAGTCTTATCAGGTGATTTGTGCTATGAAAGCAAAGAGTGTTGGGGTGCCTGCAAGGCGGACCTGAGTGGGCAAGTTTACCCTGGGAAGTCATTAGGCTCCACTGAAAAAGGGACGTTAGTTTTTGCTTATTTATTTGTCCTGCAGAGGTATGGTCTTGGTCCTCAGCTTCATTCCTTAGTCGCATAATGTATCTATGACTTGCACAATTCCCGGGAAAATCAACTCTCTCTGCGCCAACTCCCCACGCGCGCGCCACCCCCCTGCCGCGCCAACTTGACCTGGAAGGGCCTCGTATCGACCAAGCCTTTGTGCTTCTGGCTCCGCTGAATCCCTAGAGGCGAAGGGCTTAAAACTGGGAGATTTGCCCGTGAGTTCGTGTTTCGGGTGACGAGACACAGAGGAACCCCGTTTCCCGTTCTCCAAAGGACCCCTGTCCTTGCTCGCCATCCTGACCAAGAGGAGACTGGAGCAGCGGCTTCTGGTTCAATTCCCAGGGGGTAGGCAAGAGGCTTGGAATTGCCCTGGGGGGATTGCCTGCGAGTTTGTGTCCCCGGCAATTTCAGTGGGGCGCGCGGACTGGGACTTGGAAATGTGGTCTGGCCAGGGATATAGAGTGAGACCGACCTGGGCTGTTCCCCTGGCACGGGGAGTATACACACCCAAAAAAGCGAGGTGCAGCGCTTGGTTCAAGGAGGGACTGGAGCACCGTCACTCTTCTCCCCACAACCGCCAAGGCAGAAATCCCGCTGGACGCATTGGATCAAACCACGCCGATCACTGCTAGAGAGATGCCCTCCTCCTTTTTTTTTTTTTTTTCCAGAGCACTGACCTGATTAATTCTGGTCACTGGCTTGCTTGAACAGTCACATTTAATCCATTCTGTAGATGTAAATTCTACACCTACCTTTTCATCGCTTTCTCTCTGGAGTAATCAGACTATATAGTTTCTCTGGATATAGTTTCTCTGGATAACACCAGCATCTTTCTCTCACCTCTTCAACCATATTCCACCCTTTCATTCTTTGAAAAAAGCTTCTTATCCCTTCTGCCTGTTCATTCTATTTCCAATTTTGCCTCATCCCCGCCCTGACATCTCTCTCTTTCTCTATGCTCTTCAACCAGCACTGCATACACCCGGCTATTTAATTGTAGCTGAGAAATCTGGTTATATGCTTTAAACTGTTCTCTGTCTATTGGCTTTCTTCTTTTTTTCCTTTTCTTTTCTTCTTTTTGACTTTTTAATGTATTTTTATTTTCTATTACTTGTCTTCCCTCCTCCCTCTTTTCTCTTTACTTTTTCGTTTTCCCTCTCAGTTTGCATGTTTGTTGGATTTGTCTGTGCGTTTGTGTGCCTCTGTTCCCTATGTGTTTCTCTGTCTGTTTTCTTCTCCAGGGCTACCTCAAGAAACAAGCCAAAGTACACATGATGGAGAGTCCCAAATACCACTACGAGTAGGAAAATAAAATAACCAAGATCTCAACAAGAGAGACCAAGGGATACCATTCAAAGACACTTTCTGAAAGGATAGGCCCTGGACATTCAAAGACTCTTCTTGGGTACAGCAGCGCTCACAGGTGCAGAGAGCATAACAAGTCATTAAAATTAACAAGAGATAAAAGGCTAACAAAAATGACGAAATGAAAGAGCTGTCCTCCAAAGTAATTCCAAGAAGAATTGACAGCTAATGAACTGCTCAAAACAGATATAAGCAGCATAACTGAACAAGATTTTAGAACAATAATCATAAAATTAATTGCTGGGCTTGAAAACAGCATAGAGGACATCAAAGAAACTATGGATACAAACAACATACAACTTAAAAATAGGTACAATGAATTGAAAAATGCGATAAATGAGATACATAATAAACTGGAGGCGTCCAAAGCACGGATTGAAGAGGCAGAAAGGAGAAAAGGTGATTTAGAAGACACCATTATAGAAAAAGAAGAAACTGAGAAAAAAAGAGACAAACTGATCCAGGAACATGAAAGAAAAGTTCAAGAGCTCGGTGATATGGTCAAACGAAACAATATCCATATCATAGGAATCCAGAAGAAGAAGAGAGAGGGAAAGGTGCTGAAGGAGTCCTGGAACAAATTATAGCAGAGAACTCCCCCAATCTGGGGAAGGAAGTAAACGTAGAAATCCAAGAGGCACAGAGAACTCCCCTCAGACGTAATTTGAATCGATCTTCTGTATGACATATCATAGTAAAAATAGCAAAATATAAGGACAAAGAGAGAATTTTGAAAACAGCTAGGGAGAAAAGCGCCCTAATATACAAAGGGAAACCTATCAGAATGGTGACACACCCATCTACTGAAACTTGGCAGCCAGAAAGGAATGGCAGGAGATCTTCAATGTGAAGATCTTTCCAAATAAACAAAAATTGAAAGAATTTGTCACCACTAAGCCAGCCCTACAAGAAATCCTGAGGGGGACTCTCTGAGGGAAGTCTTGCAAGGAACGAAGATACCAGAGACACCACCACAAGCATGATTCCCACAAAAGACACAATGACCCTAAACCCACATATTTCAATAATAACACTGAATGTAGATGGGCTGAATGCTCCAATCAAAAGACATAGGGTAGGAGAATGGATAAAAAACCAAAATCCATCTATTTGCTGTCTACAAGACTGGAGGATACCTTCAGATTAAAAGTAAGGGGATGGAGAAATACATATCATGCTACAGGAAATCAAAAGAAAGCGACAGTAGGGGCGCCCGGGTGGCTTAGTCGGTTAAGCGTCCGACTTTCGCTCAGGTCATGATCTCACGGTTCGTGGGTTCGAGCCTCGCGTCGGGCTCTGTGCTGACTGCCAGCTCAGAGCCTGGAGCCTGTTTCAGTCTGTGACTCCCTCTCTTTCTGACCCTCCCCTGCTCACGCTGTCTCTCTCTCTCTCTCTAGAAATAAATAAAACATTAAAAAAAAAAAAAAGAAAGCGACAGTAGCTATACTTATTATATCAGACAAACTGGACTTTAAAGACAATAACAAGAGATGAAGAAGGGCATTATATAATAATTACAGGGTCTACCCATCAGGAAGAACTAACAGTCATAAATGTCTACGTACCGAATATGGGAGCACCTAAATATTTACAACAATTTATCACAACCAGAAACAATTTTATAGATAAGAATGTGTTAATAGCAGTGGACTTTAATACTCTGCTTACAGCAATGGATAGATCAACCAAACAGAAAATCACTAAAAACACAATGGACTTGAATGACACATTGGACCAGATGGATCTGACAGATATATTTAGAATTCTACATCCTGAGGCCATGGAATTCATTTCCTTCTCAAGTGCACATGAAACATTCTCCAAGATAGATCACATACTGGGACATAAAACAGCCCTCAATAAATATAAAAGAATTAAGATCATACCATGCACACTTTCAGATCACAATGCTTTGAAACTTGAAATCAATCACAGAAAGAAGTCTGGAAAACCTCCAAAGACATGGAGGTTAAAGAACACCCTACTAAAGAATGAATGGGCAACCTATGGAATGGGAAAAGATAGTTGCAAATGACATATCAGATAAAGGGTTAATATCCAAAATCTATAAGGAACTCACTAAACTCCACACCCGAAAAACAAACAACCCAGTGAAGAAATGGGGAGGAAATGTGAACAGACACTTCTCCAAAGAGGACATCCAGATGGCCAACAGACACGTGAAATGATGCCCAGCATCCCTCCTTATCAGAGAAATACAAATCAAAACCACACTGAGATACCACCTCACGCCAGTCAGAGTGGCTAAAATGAGCAAATCAGAGAACTCTAGATGCTGGTGAGGACGTGGAGAAATGGGCACCCTCCTACACTGTTGGTGGGAATGCAAACTGGTGCAGCCCCTCTGGAAAACAGTGTGGAGGTTCCTCAGGAAACTAACAATAGAACTCCCCTATGACCCAGCAATAGCACTGCTAGGAATTTTCCCTAGGGATACAGGAGTGCTGATGCATATGGGCACATGTACCCCAATGTCCATAGCAACACTCTCAACAATAGCCAAAACATGGAAAGAGCCTAAGTGTCCATCAACTGATGAATGAATCAAGATGTGTTTTATCTATACGATGGAATACTACATGGCAATGAGAAAAAATGAAATCTGGCCATGTGTAGCAACATGGATGGAACTTGAGGGTGTTATGCTGAGCGAAATAAGTCAGGCAGAGAAGGACAGCTACCATATGTTTGAACGTATAGGAGGATTAGGAGGAACTTAATGGAGGATCATGGGGGAGAATATAGGGAAAAATAGTGGGGGAGAGGAAGGGAGGCAATCCATAGAGACTCTTGAATGCTGAGAACAAACTGAGGGCAGATGGGGTGGCGGGGGAACGGGAGGGGGGTGATGGGCATGGAGGAGGGCTCTTGTGGGGATGAGCACTGGGTGTTATATGGAAACCAACTTGACAATAAACTATTTAAAAATAATAAAAAAGTAAAAATTTTAAGGTTTTAAAAAAGTCCAGTGGAAATTCAAAATTTAATAAAAAATGAAATTATTGATTAAAAAATAAATATAAACCCAAAAACCTAAACAAACAAAAGAAAAAATAAAACTGTTGTATGTCATATGCATCTTAAATAAAAATAAAGTGTCAGTTACACACAAGCAGCAAGGTTTGCCACATACATAAAAGAAACATAATTAATTGTCTTTATATATAAAATCTCTTGCAAATCCTTAAGACAAAACATAAATACTCCAGTAAAAAAAAACCAAAGGACAGGGGTGCCTGGGTGGCTTAGTCGGTTAAGCGTCCGACTTTCGCTTAGGTCATGATCTCGCGGTTCGTGGGTTCGAGCCCCGCGTCGGGCTCTGTGCTGACTGCCAGCTCAGAGCCTGGAGCCTGTTTCAGCCTGTGACTCCATCTCTCTCTGACCCTCCCCTGCTCACGCTGTCTCTCTCTCTCTCCTAAAAAATAAATAAAACATTAAAAAAAATTTTAAAAAAAGAAAAACCAAAGGACATAAATATGCAATTCAGTAAAAAGAAATTACAATTAGACAACAACAAAATAACCCTTTTCATTTATCATGTTAACAAAATGAACATTTGTAGTATATGGTGTTTGTGAGAGTTAGGGAAATACCACTAGGGGCATGTAAATTGGTACAGACTTTTGGAAGGCAATATTGTTAGCTGTAAAAAACAAACATTTAGGTAGCCCATGTAGTTGGGGAGGTGGCTCTCAGCTGGAAGCATTGGGGTGGGTCTTCAAGTCCAGTGGCTCTGAAAATTTCCACACAAAAACAAAATATCAATCACCACTTCCTGCAGACTCCCACAGACTGTACATGTGAGGGGTTTGCCCCCACAATCTTCCCAACATTCGGAGAACCTTGGGGGGAGAAGGGTGGTTTACCCCCAAAGTCAACTCTTCCACCTTTGAAATGGTGCTTTTCAGCAATCTCGGCGGGGAAATGGTGGGTCCTGAGCAGGTGGTCTTCTTTGTTTAGAATGGGAGAATTTTATTTTGAGAATTTTTTTTTCATAGCTGTGGACTTCAGTCATCAATTCCAGGAAAATAAAAACGTTCCACTGTTATGGCCTGAATATTTGTGTCCCCCGACCACCAATTCATAGCTTGAAGCCCAAACTCTAATGTGATGGTATTTGGAGATTCGGCCCTGGTCTGATGAGATTAGTGCCCTTATAAGAGGAAAAGGAGACAATAGAGGGCTCTCTGTTTGTCTCTCTCCCATGGGCCGTGTGAGAGCACAGAGAGAAAGCAGTCATGTATAAGCCAGAATGAGAGTTCTTACCAGAAACAGAATCAACTAGTGCCTTGATTTTGGACTTCCAGTCTCCAGAACTGTGAGAAATACATGTCTGTTGTTTAAGCCACACAGTCTATGGCATTTTGTTATAGCTGCCTGAGCAGACTGAGACATGGCCTTGGAATCTCATGTCATCGTGCCACCTTGATGCATCTATGTCACAGAAATATTGATATATGTATGTAACATGTTTCTATGAGAAGGCTTGTTAAAGCACTGTTTGGACTTGAGAGAATTTTTGAATAAAAGCCCTAAGTGTCCATCAAGAGAATAATATTGAAATAAATTTCAGTACCTCCATACTATGGAACATTGTGCAGCTCAGGATGGGCCTACTCTACAGGTCTCTTGTTCTTCGGGCCCAGAAGGTTACCTGGCTGTTGGGATGTGTTTTTTCCATGACAACGGCAGAAGTAAAGAGGGGTAACCACGATTCTTCCTAAGGCCTACAACCAAATTAAATTAGCACATTGTTGCTTTTGCTCAGAAGAAACCATGAGTAACACAACATGGTTTTTAAAAATGTTTTTAGGGGCGCCTGGGTGGCTTAGTCGGTAAAGCGTCCGACTTTCGCTTAGGTCATGATCTCGAGTTCGTGGGTTCGAGCCCCGCGTCGGGCTCTGTGCTGACTGCCAGCTCAGAGCCTGGAGCCTGTTTCAGAGTCTGTCACTCCCTCTCTCTCTGACCCTCCCCTGCTCACGCTGTCTCTCTCTCTCTCTCCTAAAAAAAAAATAAATAAAACATTAAAAAAATGTTAAAAATGTTTTCATTTATTTTTGAGACAGAGAGAGAGAGCAAGTACTCGCACACATGAGTTGGGGAGGGGCAGAGAGAGAGGAAGACAGAATCCCAAGCAGGTTTCAGGCTCTGAGCTGTCAGCACAGAGGATGTGGGGTAGAACTCACAAACTGCAAGATGACCTGAGCCGAAGTCAGACACTCAACCAACTGAGCCACCTAGGTGCCCCTATATATTTTATTTCTTACACTCGCTTTAGGTTTATTCTGTAGATGTTTTACTAGCTTCTTGAGCTGAACACAATTTGCTTTCAGTCTTTCATGATGTTTAGACCTTTAAGAAATTTAAGCTTTTTATTGTGAAATAATTTTAGACTTACAGAAGTGCTGCAAAGATAGTACAGAAAATTTCCGTATACACTTCAAACAGCTTACCCTAAAGTTAGCATCTTACACAACCATGGAGCACCAAAATGAAGAAAATCATATTGGGTCAATACATTAACTAAGCCATAGACTTCATTTAGATGTTCCCAGCTTTTCTACTAATGCCTTTTTCTGTTCCAGCGTCTAACCCAGGCACCGCACTACATTTATTAATCATGACTCCTTAGTCTCCTCTGATATGTTGACGGTTTCTCCATCTTTCCTTGTTTTCATGGACTTTACCTTTTTTAAAGAGCACTGGCCAGACATTTTGTAGACTGTCCCTCTGTTTGGGTTTGCCTGATGTTTTTCTCATGGGTAGACTGGGTTATGGAATCTGGGGAAGAACAACACGGAAGGGATGTGCCCTTCTCATCACATCTCACCAGGGGAACATGAGGTCCACGTGCCTTGCCAATGGTGAAGTTCGCTTCAATCATTTGGTTTACATGGTGTCTTCCGTGTTTCCCCACTGGCCAAGTTAATATTTCCCTTTCAACAAATCCTTAGAAGGGAGTAATTAAGTCCATGCCACCCTCAAAAGGAGGCAAACTAAGCTTGACCTCCTGGAGGGAGGAGTATTAAAGAATTTGTGGATATATGTTAAAACTATTATAGTAATTAATAGACATTTTAGGGGAGATATTTGAGGATATGCAATTATCTGGTTTCTCTTTAAAGTTTCCCTCACTAATTTTAGCGCCCACTGGTGGTCCTTGCTAGCAGCCATTATTACTCTGGTGTTCTGTTGGTGACTTCCTATTTCCTCTATTCTAGTCTTTCATGATCTTAATTACATGCATTTTCTCTCTGAAAACCACTGCCCTCTATAAGTTTGATGTGTAGTACTTTTACTGCTGTTCAGTTTTAAATATTTTGCAATGTCTACAATTATTGGCTCTTTTACCAATGAGTTATTCAGGAGTGCATTTTAAGGTTCCGAACATACGTGTTTGAGTTCATTGTTTTAAAATTGTTTCAAATTTAATTGTATAGTGGTCAGTGAATGTAGTCCCTATGATGTTGGTTTTTGAAATTCATTCAAACTTCCATTGTGGTCTAGGACGTAGTCTGTTTTTATACTTGTCGCCTGTGTATTTGGGAGCCCCCCATATTCTTTCTGTAGTGGGAGCAGAGGTTACATGTCTTTCAGGTTGTTGTTCAGATCTTCTGTGTCCTTCCCAATATTTCATGCATGATCTCTCTGTTTCTGGTAGAAGTGGGTTAAATGCACTATGATTTGTATTCTTTCTTGTGAGTGCTATTTTTCTTTTGCATACAAAAGAAAACTGGTCATATTAAACATCCTGGGAGTATCGTGCAGACTTTTCAGTTTTCTCTTTCTCCCCACTGCGCTGACAGCCTCTACTCCACCTCCATATCACGCCTCCAAACCCACTCCCAAGTAACCTATGTTAACAACCTAGTTCACGCCCTTCAATGTAACCAAATACACACATCTGTTACATACATTTATACAAAACTGTAGGTATTTTTGTCATTTGTGTTTCACAAAATTGGGCTCACACTATACACATTTTAGGGATGTTTTTCCTCACTTGGTAATTCATATATATCTTTCCAGATCACCTGTCAGTTCTGGTTCATTCTTCTTAATGCCTACATAATATTTGGGGTCATCAGAATGCTTCTGAAATCTAGTTAACACAGTCTCATCCATTACTTTTTCACTGCTGCATTTTAATCTACTGGATAGGTATGCTCCAGTTCATTACTGATGGCAATTTACATTCATCCTAGTTTTTACTGTCACCAATATCCTTGGGCATGTGTCATTGTACACATCGTGTACTGATGTTTCACTAAGAGAGCTACACCTGGCAGTGGGTCTGCTGGGTCATGGAAAGAATGGGCATTTAAAGTTGTAATATTTTCAGTTCAAGGCAAGCTTTTGGAGCCACACTGCCTAGACTCAATCCTGCTGGTGCCATGACTCACAAAGTGAATGACCCTGGGCTGCAGGCTCTCTCTGTGCCTGTTTCCTCACCTACAGACGGAGATAAGAGCACATACTCTGATCATAAGATAGTTTTGGGTTCAGCTAATATTTATCTACAGCACTTAGAAGACTGCCAGGAGGCTGAGTGTTGTATAATTTGCTATTCATAGATTCTGCCAGATAACCCTGTCACGTGGCTGTCCTAATGCGCATGCCCACCAGCACTGGTTTCTTCATAACCTTGGAAAGTTTTCCACATCTGATGAATACAAAATGATTTGTGGTTTTAGTTTGTATCTCCTGATCATTGATGGTGAGCATTATCATCCCCTTCTTTTTCAATTGCCTCAGGCATCAGTAAACTATGGCCTGTGGCCCTGACGCAGGAAGCCAGTGACCTTGTACTGGAGCAGATTAGTATACACCCTGGTTGGGGAGGCTTTCTTGCCCCAGCTGTGGGGGTGAGCGGTGAGTGACCGACCATGTAGCCTGCAAAGCCAAAGCGATTTCCTGTATACCCTTCATAGACAGGTTTTCCAACCCTGCTTCTTGCCTGTTTGCACCCTCTGCCCGTTCTACTAGCGGGTTATCAGTTTCTCTGGGGGCACATAGGTTTGCAACTATTTTATGCCCTAGAACGCTTCACATTCATCACTACATTCACAAGCCCAGGCGGGAGGGGCTGCTACTTCTGTGTTTTAGAGCTGGGAAACTGAGGCTCTGAATCGGAGTCACCAAAAGAGGTGGAGCCAGAACCTCACCACCTGGAATCTAGCTCCCGCTCTTCCTTTTCAACAACAGATCATCAGGCAATCTCGTGCCCTCGGCCTTCATTGGCAGGAGGCCTCAAAGGGCTGGCAGCGTAGTGCGTGTTAATTGGTGGGCACGCGGTTAGGTTTACGGATCCCCACCCCCACCTGGAAGCGCGTCTAGGACACGAGGCAGGGAGGGTCTCTGGTGTCATGAACTCCCCTGGAGATGATGAGGCGTCTTGGTCACAGCACAGGGAGGGCGGTTAGGGGATGGGAATGGAATTGGTGGGGGTCTCCAAGGGGCTGGAAGGGAAGACAGCCTGAGTGAGGGGGTGACAGTGGCCGGGCCCAGGGCTCCCCATGGTGTGGCAGAGATGGTGGCAGCCTGGGTGGAGGGTGGCTTGGATGAAGGGACTCCAAGGTGGTGAAGGCAGGGCAGCCTGGGTGAGGGAATCCCCCCAGGAGGGCAGGGGCGAGGAGGCCTGGGTGAGGGGTTGGGGAGGAGTCTAAAAAGAGTGAGTAAAAGTAGATTGAATAAATTTGTGGGTCTCCAGGGGTCAACTTCTTTGGACCAGCCACCCTCAGACCTGGAGCCCTCCGACCTGTCATCGGCAGAGCTCCCTGAGACACAGCTCATGAGGGTGGGCACTTTCCCCAAAGAAGGAAGCCCAGTCAAGCCCAGTGGCTGGGACGATTCTGGAGACACTCCCAGACAGGGCGTCCTCGGTGGGCCGGGTGCTTTCCTGTGCTCTGCTCCCGGTGCCTTAGCTGCAACCATACAAAGGCAGTTTGGTGGAGAATTCCACGTCTCTTTCCCAACAAGTCATCAGCTAACAAAATGCCAAGCTTGGTCAGTGGGAAGACAGGGGGCAGGCCCAGCCACTTGCCTTGAGCCACACCTGGGAGGAAGTCACCTCAGGAGAAGAAATCTGTACGTGACGATATCTCAAAAGTTGCCTTTTGGAGAAAATCCGAGACTTATCTCTCGACGCATCTCCAGCATCAGCCACCTTCTCTCCAATCTCTGGCTTTCTGGTGTTCGGGAGAGCTGACAAACATTCCTTAGTGCCTTCAGGGCCCAATTAGCCCAAGCACAGCAGAGGAAAGAAACTTGTGGTGCATAGGACAAGGGAGCTTGAATTGGTGGCCCGAGAAGATAGCAACCCAGATGAAGAGCCAGTCCCAAAGCTCCAAGTGAGTAGGCCACCTTCCTCCTTCCCTTCCCCATCCATACCACCAACACACAGCTTTTAATATGCTTCTTCTGTGCTTCAAGGTTGTCATTCAGATGTCAAATGAGGGTCATTTTAATAGGATCAGAAGCCTAATATGTGCCAGGTACTCTGGCCGCTTCCCCAGAGTGGGGTTGGGAAGAAATAGGGGCTAGGAAAGAGGGGGACTGGATCAAGTTTGCACTGACTAACCCCTTCAATGTTTGGCTGCTCCTGATATCTTCTGCTTCCTCACAATGGATCTGCATTTTCTCAGAGACTCCTGGTCTCCCTGAGTGACCTAAGATCAGGCTAGGTCTTGATTAGCCTGACATAATCAAGACATTAAGTTTTTACTTCTCATCTATTCCTTGCTTCATTCTAGGCCCTACAGACATATATACAGACACACACACACACATAAAACACACACACACACCTAATCAGCCACAAATCTGTGTTTTAGCTTCCAGCAAACAGGCCAGGGCATCTCACCTGTCCATGCATCATGGAGGATACAACAACGAGGACCCCGAGACCAAGACCTCTCAAGTTCAAGTAAACTCACGGCTTTTGGCCATGGCCCAGGGAATCATCCAGCCCAGAGTGCCCCACCCTCAGGTGAGTCTAGAGGTTTGGTTTATGGGGAGGGGGATGCACCAGGAAAACTTCTGTCCTTGTCATTTCCAGAACCTCAGCCTGCTCCCAACCTCGCTGCCTATCCAGATAGTTTTTGCATAGGAGGCAGCATGGACAGAATTGTCCGAAGCCAGGGCTCCAGGGAAGGCAGGCTGGAGTGGAGGGTGGAGCTGCTGGACAGAGCAGGGGCAACTTGCCCACAGAAGGTGGTGGTGCCTCACTGTAGACTCTGGTAGGCTCTTCCTGCCTCTCTCCTGAGCTCGGGAGCTGGATTTTGTGTTCTTTTTCAGGTGATCAGGGCCAGTTATCTATCCACTGTAACAGGAAAGGAAGCAGCCGCCACCCAAAGCACGTTGCTGCTCTCAAGTAATGCTCTCTAGTTTAGGCAGCAGGGTCTATTCCAAGCTTAAATGAACTTAAATATCTCTTCCCACCCCCATGGAAGGTGGAGGAGGGAGGCCACCTCCTTCCCATTGAAGGTCCCATTCCAGTCTAGCCACTGGGCTTTGAGATGTGGGGTGGGTGCCATGGAGGTGGGGGTGGCATAAGGAAAGAAAGGAGGTGAGAATATACTAACAATTTCTGTCTCCCCCATCTCTTGAGCTAGTGTCCTGTGCTGCAGAAGGAACTTGACAACCTTAAACATCAGCTTGGTATGACCAACCGCCGACTGGGGTAGGGGAGGACCGGGGCATCTTAGTGGACAATGTGGGGGTGGCATGGGGCTGGGGTGTAGGCAGCCCCTCAAGGATCAAGATTCCTGTGGGAAGGAGACTCTGGCAGGCCTAGACCTGGAGTCTTCTGTGCATTTACATCTCTCTCAGTCTATCTCCATGTAGAAATATATTGTTTGAGCCACATATCCACTTTGCCAACAAGTCTTCAAGATCTTATTTTAGTTCATTTGGAGACACCACGTTTATTTTCTCTTTACTGCTTTGGAGTGAGTGTACTTGCTTTCACAGGTTCTGAACGGTTCTGATATACAGCAAAGCTTGAGAACTACTCATACATTGTGTTCCCCCTTTAGAAAACGTCTACTGGGGGGTGGGGGGAGTCAGATGGCAGAGAAGTAGGGAAAATGGTATTTCACTTGTCCCTCAAACGCAACAGTATTGAGGTCAGAACACTTGGAATTCCAGGAATCCAGGCTACAGGGTGACATCTCCACAGGTGAACAGAGATAGCCTGGACGGACAGAGGTGCGTGTTTGCAAACCGGGAGGCATAAGCACAGAGGGGAGGGAACCCCTTTGCTGGAGAGACGAAAGGAAGGGAAGAGAGGCTGTGGAAGTGTGGGATTGTATTTGGACTAGAGAAAAACCTTTCCGGACCACGGACGGGGGATGAAAAATACAGGCAGTTCCTGTTTCTACCTTGCAAACAGCCTTCGGAGTGAAGATTGGAGTTTTCAGGGTTGCGTGGCTTTCTCCAAGCCAGAGCCGGCTGTGTGTGTGTGCCTGGTGAGGAGGAGAGCCAACTTGGGGCGCGGTAGCTATCTCAGGGGCACACTGGGAGAGAGCAGCCCCCTCCTTCGAGTACAGTGGGAAGAGGGTTTATTGCCCGGCGCCAAGGATAAAAGACCCTGCAGGCACCAACCAGAGGCCCTTTGTCAACTGGGCAGAGGGGTGTTACATCAGAAACTGTCTATGGAGTGTGGGATACTATTAGACATCAGGTTTTAAAACCCAGCCAAGCACCTAGGAGGTGTGGAGTCTGTGGAGCAGGACAAGCCCCTCGTCCACGCCGTATATATAGAGAGAGAGAGAGGAAGAAAGAAGGTGTTCTTTCTCATATGCCTTCTTTCTTTCTCTGTTCTGGTTGTTTGTTTTATCAGACATTCTTACTCTATTCTTTTTACACCTCTTCTGCATCTCCTTTTTTTAATGTTTTTAAAAGTTTATTTCTGAGAGAGAGAGAGAGAGAGAGAGAGAGAGATGAACGGGGGAGGATCAGAAAGAGAGGGAGACACAGAATCTGAAGACAGGCTCCAGGCTCTGAGCTAGCTGTCAGCACAGAGCCCGATGTGGGGCTCGAACCCACGAACTGTGAGATCATGACCTGAGCTGAAGTCGGACACTTAACCGACTGAGCCACCCAGGCGCCCCACTGCATCTCCTTCTTTATTTTCCTCTCTGTCTCTCTGGATTAAGCCTTATAGTTTCTTTGATTCTCTGGTCTTTTTCTTCCACCCCTGCCATTTCATTCTTTGTATGGGTTAAAGCTTCTTCCACCTCCCTCCTTTTTCATTTTTTTCAGGGTTACTTCAATTAACGAATTGTTTCCATTGCAGTGCAGAGCTTTTTATATTGATGAGATCACAATAGTTCATTTTTGCTTTAAATTCCCTTCCCTTTGGAGATGTGTCAAGTAAGAAATTGCTGCGGCTGAGGTCAAAGAGGTTGTTTCCTGCTTTCTCCTCTAAGGTTTTGAAGGTTTCCTGTCCCACATTCAGATCCTTCATCCATTTTGAGTTTATGTTTGTGTATGGTGTGAGAAGGTGGTCTAGTTTCATTCTCCTGCATGTTGCTCTCCAGGTCTCCCAGCACCTGTCTTTTTTTCCATTGGTTACTCTTTCCTGCTTTGTCAAAGATTAATTGGCTGTACTTTTGTGGGCTCAATTCTGGGTTCTCTATTCTATTCCATTGGTCTGTGTCTGTTTTTGTGCCAATACCATACTGTCTTGATGCTTACAGCTTTGTAGTAGAGGCTAAAGTCTGGGATTGTGATGCCTCCCGCTTTGGTCTTCTTTTTCAACATTACTTTGGCTATTCGGGGTCATTTGTGTTTCCATACAAATTTTAGGATTGTTTGTTATAGTTTTGAGAAGAATACTGGTGCAATTTAATTGGGATTGCATTGAATTGCATTGATTGCTTTGGGTAGTATTGACATTTTAACAATACTTAGTCTTCCAGTCCATGAGCGTGGAATGTTTTTCCATTTCTTTGTGTCTTCTTCAATTTCCTTCATAAGCTTTCTATAGTTTTCAGCATAAAGGCCTTTTACATCTTTGTTTAGGTTTATTCCTAGGTACTTTATGGTTCTTGATGCAATTGTAAATGGGATCAGTTTCTTGATTTCTCTTTCTATTGCTTCATTACTAGTGTCTGGAAATGCAACCAATTTCTGTACATTGATTTTTTACCCCGAAAGTTTGTTGAATTTATGTATCAGTTCTAGGAGTCTTTTGGTGGAGTCTGTCGGGTTTTCCATGTAGAGTATCATGTCATCTGTGATGAAAGTGAAAGTGAAAAGTGAAAAGTTTGACTTCAACTTTGCCAATTTGGATGCATTTTATTTCATTTTGTTGTCGAGACACCCAGATGGCCAACAGACACATGAAAAGATTCTCAATGTCACGCATCATTAGGGAAATACAAATCAAAGCCACACTGAGAATACCACCTCACACTGGCCAGAGTGGCTAAAATGAAAAAAAAAATCAGGAAACTATAGATGCTGGAGAAGATGTGGAGAAATGGGAGCCCTCTTGCACTGTTGGTGGGAATGCAAACTGGTGCAGCTCCCCTGGAAAAAAGTGCGGAGTTTCCTCAAAAAATTAAAAATAGAACTACCTTATGACCCAGCAGTAGCACTATTAGGAATTTACCCAAGGGACACAGGAGTGCTGATTCATAGAGGCACACATATCCCAATGTTTATAGCAGTGCTTTCAACAATAGCCAAATTATGGAAAGAACCTAAATGTCCATCAAATGATGGATGGATCAAGAATATGTGGTTTATCTGTACAATGAAATACTACTTGACAATGAGAAAGAATGAAATATTGCCATTTGCAGCAATGTGGCTGGAACTGGAAGGTATTATGCTGAGTGAAATAAGTCAGTCAGAGAAGGACAGATATAATATATTTTTACTCATATATGGAACTTGAGAAACTAAACAGAAGACCATGGGGGAAAGGAAGGAGGAAAAATAGCTACAGAGAGGGAGGGAGGCAAACCACAAGAGACTCATCAATACAGAGAACAAACTGAGAGTGAATGGAGGGGTGGGGGAGCGGTAAAAGGGGTGATGTGCACTACGGAGGGCAATTGTTGGGATGAGCACTGGGTGTTGTATGTAAGACTGTTTGATAATAAATTATACTTAAAAAAAAAACACTTTCAGAAGTGCCAGGCCCTGGACAGTGTATGACCCCTTTTTAATATAGTAGTACTTGCAGGTGCAGGACACATAGTAAGCTGTTAAAACATGTAAAAGACAGAAAACTTGGAGCGCCTGGGTGGCTCAGTCGGTTAAGCATCCAACTTCGGCTCAGGTCATGATCTCGTGGTTTGTGGGTTTGAGTCCCGCGTCGGGCTCTGTGCTGACAGCTCAGAGCCTGGAGCCTGTTCCAGATTCTGTATCTCTCTCTCTCTCTCTCTCTCTCTCTGACCCTTCCTTGCTCTCGCTCTCTCTCTCTCTCAGAAATAAATAAAACATTAAAAAATTAAAAAAAAAACTAGACAAAATGATGAAACGGAAGAATTCTCCTCAAAGGAAATTCCAGGAAGAAATAACAGCCAGAGAATTGCTCAAAACAGATGTAAACAATATATCTGAACATGAATTTAGAATAATAGTCATTAGACTAATAGCTGGGCTTGAAAAAAGCATAGAAGACAGCAAAGAATCTATTGATGCAGAGATCAAGGAACTAAGAAATACTCACAATGAATTAATAAATGCTGGAAATAAGATGCAAAATAAACTAGATGCAGTGACAGCAAGGATGAAAGAAGCAGAGGTTAAAAAGAGAAAATTATGGAAAATGATGAAGCTGAGCAAAAGAGGGATAAGAAATTACCAGACCATGAAGGGAGAATTAGACATGTAAGTGATTCAGTGAAATGTAATAAGATCCATACCATAGGAGTTCCAAAAGAAGAAGAAGGGGGAGAAAGGGGCAGAAAGTTTATTTGAACAAATTATAGCTGAGAACTTCCCTAATCTGGGGAAGGAAGCAGACATCTAAGTCCAGGATGCACAGAGGACTCCCTTCAAAATCAACAAAAACAGGTCAACACCACGACATATCATAGTGAAACTGGCAAAATGCAAAGATAAAGAGAGAATTCTAAAAGCTGCTAGGGACAAACGAGCCTTAACCTGCAAAGGTGGACACATAAGGGGAATAGCAGACCTGTCCACTGAAACTTGGCAGGCCAGAAGGGAGTGGCAGGAAATATTCAACTTGCTGAATAGGAAAAATATGCAGCCAAGAATCCTTTATTCAGCAAGGCTGTCATTCACAATAGACGGAGAGATAAAGGCTTTCCCAGACAAACAAAAACAAAGGAGTTCATGATCACTAAACCAGCCCTACAGGAAATCCTAGGGGGACTCTGTGAGTGGAAAGCAGCAAAGAATACAAAGGACCAGAGACATCACCACAAGCACAAAACCAGCAGATAACACAATGACACTAAATGTATAACTTTCAATAATCTTTCTGAATGTAAATGGATTAAATGCCCCAATCAAAAGACATAGGGTATCAGGGGCACCTGGGTGGCTCAGTTGGTTAAGCATCCGACTTCAGCTCAGGTCATGATCTCACAGTTCGTGGGTTCAAGCCCCACATCGGCCTCTGTGCTGATAGTTAGCTCAGAGCCTGGAGCCTGTTTCAGATTCTGTATCTGCCTCTCTCTCTGACTCTCCCTTGTTCTCTCTCTCTCTCTCTGTCTCAGGAATAAATAAAACATAATTTTTTCTCAAAAGACATAGGCTATCAGAATGGGTAAAAAGACAGGATCCATCTATAAACAAGTCTATCTACAAAAGACTCATTTTAGACTTGAGGACACCTGCAGATTGAAAGTGAGGGGATGGAAAACCATCTGTCATGCTACTGGATGTCAAAAGAAAGCTGGAGTAGCCATACTTATATCAGATAAACTAGATTTTAAACCAAAGACTGTTACAAGAGATGAAGAAGGAAATTATATCATAATTAAGGTATCTATCCATCAAGAAGAGCTAAAAATTGTAAATGCTTATGCCCCTAACTTGAACAGACAAATATATAAATCAATTAATCACAAACATAAATAAACGTATAGATAACAATACTGTTATTGTAGGGAACTTTAATACTCCAGTTATAGCTATGGACAGATCATCTAGACAGAAAATCAATAAAGAAACAATAGCCCTGAATAATACACTGGACCAGGTGGACTTGACAGATATATTTAGAACATTTCATCCTAAAGCAGCAGAATACACATTCTTCTCAAATGCACATGGAACATTTTCCAAAACAGATCATATACTGGGTCACAAAATAGCCCTCAACAAATATAAAAGGATTTATATCATACCATGCAGACTTTCAGATCACAATGCTATGAAACTTGAAATCAACCACAAGAAAAAATTTGGAAAGCTTCCAAATACATAGAGGTTAAAGAAAATCCTACTAAAGAATGAATGGGTCAACCAGGAAATTAAATAAGAAATAAAAAATATATTGGGGCGCCTGGGTGGCTTAGTCGGTTAAGCGTCCTACTTTCGCTTAGGTCATGATCTTGCGGTTCGTGGGTTCGAGCCCCACATCGGGCTCTGTGCTGACTGCCAGCTCAGAGCCTGGAGCCTGCTTCAGATTCTGTGTCTTCCTCTCTCTCTGACCCTCCCCTGCTCACGCTGTCTCTCTCTCTCTCTCCCAGAAATAAATAAAAAAACATTTAAAAAATTTAAAAAATATATATATATATATGGAAGCAATTGAAAATGAAAACACAATAGTCCAAGCCCTTTGGGATGCAGCATAAGCAGTCCTATGAGGAAAATACATTGCACTCCAGGCCTGTGTCAAGAAGCAAGAAAGATCCCAAGTGCAGAACCTAATCTGACACCTAAAGGAACAGGAAACACAGCAGTCAAGAAAGCCCAACGCCAGCAGAAGAAGAGAAATACTAAAGATTAGAACAGAAATACACAATATAGAATTTTTAAAAACCACAGTAGAAGAGATCAATGAATCCAAGAGCTGGTTTTTTGAAAGAATAAACAAAATTGATAACCCCCTAGCCAGACTTCTTAAAAAAAAAAAGAGAGAGAGAGGACCCAAAGAGATAAAATCATGAATGAAAGAGGAGAGATCACAACCAACATCACAGAAATACAAACAATTACCAGGGAATACTGTGAAAAATTATATGCCAACAAACTGGAGAATCTGGAAGAAATGGACAAATTCCTAGACACCACTCACTACCAAAAGTCAAACAGAAAGAAATAGAAAATTTGAACAGACCATAACCAGCAAAGAAATTGAATCAGTTATCAACAATCTCCCAACAAATAAGAGTCTTGGGCCAGATGGCTTCCCAAAGGAATTCTTCTACCAGACATTTAAAGCAGAGTTAATACTTATTCTTCTCAAGATGTTCCAAAAAATAGAAATGGAAGGAAAGCTTATGAACTTATTTTATGAAGCCAGCATTACCTCGATTCCAAAACCAGACAAAGACCCCACTAAAAAGGATAATTATAGGTGAACATGATGAACATGGATGCAAAAATTCTCAAATAGATACTAGCAAATCAAATTCAACAGCGTGATAAAAGAATTATTCACATGATCAAGTGGGATTCATTCCTGGGCTGCAGGGCTGGTTCAATATTCACAAATCAATCCGTGTGATACATCACATTAATAGAAGAAAGAATAAGAACCATATAATCCTGTTAATAGATGCAGAAAAAGCATTTGACCAAATACAGAATCTTTTCTTAATAAAGACCCTCAAGAAAGTTGGGATAGAAAGAATATACCTTAGCATCATAAAAGTATATATAAAAGGCCCACAGTTAATATGGTGCTCAATGGGGAAAAACAGCTTTCCCCCTGAGATCGGGAACACGACAGGGATGCCCACTCTCACCACTGTTGTTTAACATAGTGTTGGAAGTCCTAGGCTCAGCAGACAATAAAATGAAATAAAAGGCATCCAAATTGGCAAAGAAGTCAAATTTCACTTTTCACAGATGACATGATACTCTACATGGAAAACCCAAAAGACTCCACCAAAAGGCTGCTAGAACTGATAGATGGATTCAGCAAACTCGCAGGGTAAAAAAATCAATGTACAGAAATCGGTTGCATTTCCAGACACCAATAATGAAGCAACAGAAAGAGAAATAAAGAAACTGATTCCATTTACAATTGTATCAAGAACCATAAAATAAGTAGGAATAAACCTAACCAAAGCCGTAAAAGATCTGTACACTGAAAACTACAAAAAGCTTATGAAGGAAATTGAGGAAGACACAAAGAAATGAAAAAAACATTCCATGCTTATGGATTGGAAGAACAAATATTGTTAAAATGTCTATACTACTCAAAGCAATCTACACATTCAATGCAATCCCAATCAAAATAGCACCAGGATTCTTCACAGAGCTAGTAGAAACAATCCTAAAATTTGTATGGAACCACAAAAGAGCCCGAATAGCCAAAGTGGTGTTGAAAAAGAAGACCAGGGGCGCCTGGGTGGCTTAGTCGGTGAAGCGTCCGACTTTCGCTTAGGTCATGATATCACGGTTCGTGGGTTCGAGCCCCGCATCGGACTCTGTGCTGACAGCTAATTCAGAGCCTGGAGCCTATTTCAGAATCTGTATCTCCCTCTCTCTCTGACCCTCCTCTGCTCATGCTGTCTCTCTCTCCCCTAGAAATAAATAAAAATATTAAAAAAGAAAAGAAAAGAAAAAAAGAAGAAGAACAAAGCGGGAGGCATCACCATCCCAGACTTTAGCCTCTACTACAAAGCTGTCATCATCAAGACAGTATGTTATTGGCACAAAAACAGGCACATAGACCCATGGAATAGACTGGAGAACCCAGAATTGGACCCACAGATGTATGGCCAACTAACCTTCGACAAAGCAAGAAAGATTATTCAATGGTAAAGACAGTCTCTTTAGCAAATTGTGCTGGGAGAACTGGACAGTAACATGCAGAAGAATGAAATTGGACCACTTTCTTCCACCATACACAAAAATAAACTCGAAATGGATGAAAGACTTAAATGTGAGAAAGGAAGCCATAAAAGTCCTAGAGGTGAAAACAGGCAGCAACCTCTCTGACCTTGGCTGAAGCAACTTGTACTTGACATGTCTCCAAAGGCAAGGGAAATAAAAGCAAAAATGAACTATTGGGACCTCATCAAGATAAAAAGCTCCTGCACAGCAAAGGAAACAATCTAAAATGCAATCAATGGAATGGGAGAAGATATTTGCAAATGACATATTCGATAAAGGGTTAGTATCAAAAATTTATAAAGAACTCACCAAACTCAATACCTGAAAAACAAATAATCCAGTGAAGAGATGGGCAGAAGACAGGAATAGACTCTTTTCCAAAGAAGACATCCAGATGGCTAACAGACACATGGAAAGATTCTCAGCATTGCTCATTATCAGGGAAATACAAATCAAAACCGCATTGAGATACCACCTCATATTAGTCAGAGTGGCTAAAATTAACAGCAACAACAGATGTTGGCAACAATGTTGAAAAGGGGGAGCCGTCTTGCACTGTTGGCAGGAATGCAAACTGGTGCAGCTGCTCTGGAAAACAGTGTGGAGGTTCCTCAAAATATTAACAGTAGAACTCCCCTATTTTTAGGGTGCTACTGCACTACTGGGAATTTATCCACAGGATGCAGGGGTGCTGACGCATGGGGGCACACGTACACCAATGTTTGTAGCAGGGTCTATGTTCTGCCTTCTTTCTGTGGGGGAGGCTGGGAGGGCCATAGTGGCCTGGGGCTGGGGAGTTGGTGGCTATGCCCCTACAGGCAACTCGCTCTTCTTTACCCCGTCTCTCTAGGATCTCATCAGCACACTCACCTCCTCCTCAGCAGGAACCCACCGTTCTTTTCCAAGCTTCTCCCCTTCTTTTCTGCCACGTGCTGGGTGGCATCTCCTCTGCGGCTATTTCAGCAGCTGCTTCACAACGCAGTTGACTTGTCTTTCCCTTCCTCTGGCCCAGTCCTCTTCTTGGATTCGGTGTCTCCCAGTGGTACCACTACATGCACGGGCAACCCAGCCAACCTTCGCGTGTCCTCATTTCCTCTTTTGCTTCACTTGTCACTTCTGTCTCCTTAGTTTCAGTAGAGGGGTGGAGGCAGAAGAGATAGCATAATGAAATGCAGAACAAACAGGGGGATGGGACTGTCTCGCTTACTGTGGGCCAACTCGGGGGAACAGGCATGTAGAAATGGTTGGTTAAGAGGTCAAGGGCCTCATACCCTTTATGTACCAGTCACCGCTGCCACGGCCAATCTGGGCTCCAGGGCTGACGCTGCCACTCCACCAGGGGCCATGTCACCCTGGACTGCCCTAGGAGTGGCAGCTATGCTGCCCACTGCCCCTGTGCCTGTGGGTCCAGGCCACACCTCTGCACACTTACACCACCAGTGTAGTTTTGCTTACACACATGCCCCATTGTCCCACCAGACAGTACAGCTTTGTACCAAGCATGGCGGGGGGGGGCTCTGCTGACAGCAGGGCCCCTTACAAAGTCACACACCCAGGAAGGAGCCTTGATCACACCTAATGACATGTAGCAACAAGGGAGACTGGATGTAAGTGTCTAGCTGGATGGCAGTGTGTACAGCTAAAACTCAAAAGACGTTTATTTCCTAAAGGAAGAGGGGAGGGGAGGTATTGGAGGATAATTTTAAGTCACCCAGAATGAGGAAATGGGGTCCGCAGCAACGGGCTGAAGCCCTCTGGACAGAGATAATACAAGCACTCTCTGCGAGCAGCGGCGGGAACTCCATGGTCGGCCCGTCAGGCATCGTCCTTGTAGTCACCGGCTTTGCTATCTGGGGGGGGGGGTGTCTTTCTCTACCTGTTTGTCCCTAAGGGCCACTTCTGAAGTGAGCACTGGAGAGTATGACCTTCTTGTAAATTACCTGGTGGTGGGAGCCTGCTCCCTCCAGATGCAGATGTGGGGATCCCCGGATGGTCGCTTTAGAGTTTGAACAATCACTGGCTTTGGGAGGCCCAGCCCGTGGTTCCTTTGGTAAACAATTCCCTCCAAAGATTGACTGGCTTCCAGCCAGCTACACACACACACACACTCACACACACACACACACACACACTCACACTGCTACTCCAGACTTGATTCCTAGGCCTGAATGAAGCCATGTATTTACTGGTCTATGTGCTTCCTGTGCTTTTCCCTGCCGATGACTGGAGGCCATGTTGAGGCCATCCGATACGGTAGGCACAGACGGCTCACAGTCTTACCTCCTCAGGAGGCTGATTCCAAGCCACCTTTACAAATTGCTGGCCTTGGAGCCTCAGAAGGGGTTAGCTTTCTCCACCTGCAAGATTCCACATTACTGGGCTTTTAGTCAACAAATATTTCAGATTTCAGGCAGAGAGTACCATTCTAAGAACTGCGTTCCTGCCCAGCTCAGCTGGTGGACCTCCAGCTCTTCTCTGAACACATCTTGCCCTTTCAGGGCTTCTCTGAACGTGGCAAGAGGCCACTGACACATCCCGAACAGTTTAGCCCTTTCAGTCATTGCCCCCACACTTCAGCCTTGGGCAGCGTGCCATCTGCCTCTCGGGTTCTGCTTTATCTTGCCAACTTCACCAGCCTGTGCTTCACCTACAACAAACTGCATCCATTTACAGTGCCTTGATGACTCCTGAAAATTGGGCATGCCCACACCACCACCGCCAGAATGACATACAGAGACATTCATCAGCCCCGAAAGATTCTGTGTGACCCTCTGTGGTTGTTCTTTGCCACTCCCCACCCCCCGTCCCATAGCAACTGCTAATGTTCTATCTTTCACTCTAGATTCTTTGTGGTTTATGTCAGTGGATTCATGCAATGTGTAGCTTTTTTGTGTGACTGCTTTCACTGGGCATAATGACTTTCATTCCTGCCACAGTATTTATCAGTAAGGTTTCCTTTTCATCACAGAGTGTCATGCGAACATGACACACTCAGGTTCCAGTTTGAGCTGCTGTGAGCATTCAGGGATTTTTGTGTGGACATACGGTTTTAATTTATCTTGGATAAATATCTAGGACTGGGATGACTGACATTTTTGGTAAGCATATGTTCGACCTTTTAAGAAACAAACCAGCTGTCACATTTTGCACCCTGACCAGCAATGCATGAGAGTTCCAATTCTTCCACATCCTCGCTAACACTTGGTATTGGCTGGCTGTTTCATTTTAGCCATCCTAATAAGTATCCAGCGGTTACTCCTGGTGGGTTGGATATGCATTTTCCTGATGACAAATGATGCCAGGTGTGATGTAGCAGATGATGAGAGCAGACTAATGTCAATTGACCAACGCATGTCATCTGCAGTGGTGGTGGTGGGGTTGGGGAATGGGTAGCACACACCAGCTTAGCATTTGCCCCGGAGCCAGCCTGGTGGCAGAAACAGCAAGCTTGGGCCAGGACCCCCTTGGCAGCCTGCCACTTCCTCTTTGGCTGGAGAGAAGGCTCGAGGGGACAGGAAAACAGAGACACTGAATTGGGAGTGGGTCTGGCCTGCTTCTTTCTGCTGGGCCTCAAGATACATTTCCTTCAACTAAGCCTCAGTCTCTTCCACTATCTACCCACCCCCTCCTCCAACTAGAAAGCTCAGCACCAAGCCACAGCCTGTGGGGTACGTGTTTACAGCGACACCATTGTGCCGGAGCTGGTCTGAGCTCACAGAGGCAGCGAACAAGGCTGGCAAAGTCAGCCACTACAGGCTGTGTTTGTGCCCTCCTGATTTCTCTTCTCAACATGCTTCTCCCCTTTCCCACCCTTGTTGCCAGAGGCTCCACACCCCCCAGGACGGTGCTCTGGTGCTAGACATTTCCTCCTAGTTGGAGCTGGCCTGGGTGTCTCAGCTGTCAGGAATGCTAGTTGGAAAGTATCTGCTACAACTTATTCAAGCAGACAGCAGCCCACTGTCCTACACCAAGAGATAACCATTCGGGAAAGCATCAAAGCCACAGGCTGTGGAACCAAGCACATCTTCTCAAGCTAGGCTATTATTTTTTATTGTATCATATAAAATGATAACGAATTTCTTTGCAATTCGTAAGTCTATGACCCATTATTCCATGAATGTTTTACAGATGATAGGATAACTAAAAGAAAACAGTTTATATTTTAGCATTTTCAACTGCACTTTTTTTCTGTTTGAGTAAGGGGTCCCACGATTTCACTTTGCCCTGGGCCCTGCAGGGTATGTAGCCTGCCCTGAACGTGATTAAGTTCTGTCAAAGTGATATGAGCATAAGCAATACGTGCCATTGTTGGGCCATATGTTTTAAAAAAGGATACTACTTTTTATTAATTTTTATATGTTTATTTATTATTGAGAGAGCATGAGCAGGGGAGGGGCAGAGAGAGGGGGAGACACAGACTCGGAAACAGGCTCCAGGCTCCAGGCTGTTAGCACAGAGCCCGACGCGGGGCTGGAACCCATGAACCATAAAATCATGCCCTGAGCTGAAGTAGGATGCCCAATTGACTGAGCCACCCAAGTGCCCCTGGGATAAGCCTTTTTAAACTTCTGTTTCCTGTCTGCTGCACCTACCTCCCCCCTGCTCCTTCACACTGGTGGTGAAATAGCAACCGCTGGAGCTGTTGGAACAGCTGGAACAACTGAACTGTTTTTGGAAGCTCAAGATAGAAACCCCATGTTAGGTATGGCACAGTCAACTCACCAGCCAGGTTCCTTGGATGACAGCTTCCTGTCTGCCAGGGACTGCCTTCCGCATTACCTGTTGGTGAAATTAACTTCCATCATCATAGCATATTTTATGGTTTCTTTGTTAGAGTCGCTCAACCAGAGACCAGGGCCTGGCAGAGGGGGCCTCTTCTTCAGCCCAAGTGGAGAGGTTAGGGCCTTCTCGGGTCTTCACTGAGCTTGTGCTCAGCCCTGGGTGTGCACAGAGCTCTGTGAGTGTTCATGGCCTTGTGGGCTCTAAGGAATATGTGAGAACTTTTCAAAGTGCCCTGTGGATGTCTCATCCCCCAGTTTTACCTTTTAAGCTTTTCTGTTAGCCATTTGTTTCTCCCAGCTGCTGTCTCCTGCCTCAGGTGGCCGCAATGTTAAACAATTGCTTCTGATTGTTTCTGGAACACCTCCTCCCTGAAAGGCTATTGGTGTAGGGTAAGCTCCAACTCAGGGCAGACAAAGGCAGCTTTTGAGTGGCGTCTTTTGGTAGGCACCAGGTAAGTCAAATAATGATAACTGTTTCAAATAGAGCTTTGAAGAACCTCCAATCCCATTCTACCCCATCCGGTGGATGCTAGGCTTCCAGTTTTCAACATGATTATAGATTTTTTGTTTTCAAGGCTACTAAAGAGCTGGGGAGGAGGGGATAGAGATGAGGCAAGTTAAAATGCCACAAAGATCACTGCTCTTACTGAGATTCAGCTGATGATGCTGATGGTGCTGTACTGTGAGTCACTTTGAGAACCACTGGATGGAGATGAGGTAAATGAACGGAGAATATAGTGACATGAACTGTCCTCTACTATGACAGAAACACAAATTGGTCTCCTTTTTTGTCTTTACTAAGTTCTGAGCACTAAGCCAACACGTGTATGAGAAAAAGGGGTGTTTTTGGTGTCTGTTGGATGGGGAAGGATGAGCCTGCCCCAGGGCACTTCCCAGCATCTTTCCAAAGCAGTGCCTATAATGAGAAACACCTTTTCTAAATGTAGTTTATTTTAAAGCCTTGCTTGCCCAATGGGATGGAGGGAGTACACGGGAAAATATAAACATATTTCTTCTTACCAAGGGTAATTACAACATTTGTCTCTAACAAGTACTTCTGGGAATTATTCTCCCAAGATCCTGGGAGTCCCTGAAGCTCCTTGGTTTCCTTCTTCCAACGGGGCTCCTGACCTCTTCTTGCTGATTTCACACTGTCTTCTGCCCACAACTTCCGCTCTCTTGCTTTTGTGAATCAAGGCTCCAGGGAGTGTCCTGGATTCCTTGTCAGGATCCTTGTGGTGAGTGGTGGGTGAAAAGGACAGCTGGTTTCCACAGGTGGCCATGGTGCCAGGTGGGGACGCTGGGTGTATACTTAGCTATGAGGGACTTAAGTCTTGGCTGCTTGCTTTCCCTGGAATCAGGGGACACTCTGTCTCCCTTTTCCTATTGGGATAATGAAATGTGCCATCCCCATTTCTCTTGGTCTGCAGACCTGTGCCTCATGTGTGTTATGGAAACGTGAGGGTTTGAGGCCCCTGGGCTTGAAGGTGGGTGCCAAGGTTCATTGGGCACTAGGTAAAGGAAGCATCAGGGGGAGCTACTTTTGACCAAGCACAAAGAAGAGAGAGACAGGAGGCATAGGGCAGCTGTGTGATTCCTGCTGCAGGTGGGCTAAGAGGACTATTCCGGGGACCAGAGGTGCTGTCCAAGTCACATCTGGTCCCAGACAGAGCACAGCAGGCGCAGTGCCGTTCTGTCCATTCCATCCGTCCATGCTGTCTGTGTGTGCCGCTTGGCTACCCCAAACCAAGAGCGGTTAGGAGCTGAGTGCCAGAGAATTCATGGGCACTCTCAGGAGTATCCATAAGAGTTGGTTAGAGTTGATGTCTGCAGATGGAAGGTGACTAGATCAGGGGATGACAGAACGCTGGAGGCATCCAGTACCACACAGGCAAAGCTGGATGCTGCGTCAGTGGTGTGCATGTCTAGTTTCAGTGGTATGCGTGTATGTGTGTATTTGTGTGTGGCACACATGTATTCTGTGTGTCTAGATATCAGCACGTGCACACAGAGAAGAACATGCTCTCGGCAACCCTGGTCCACGTGGGAGACTGGCCTTTGCTGCATTCCAGCAGCTTCAAGTTAAGTCTTCAAGTGCACAGAGACCTTTCTGTGTGAATAGTGAATGGATGACCTCTCTGAGGGAGGGTGGGCTGCTCTCCATCCCAGTAGTAAATGAGAATGGAGAAGGACTTGGAGTATCTTTGAGTAGGACAGCAGCCCCTTCCTGGGATACTTCACGAGGGAGACTGATGGCTGGGGTTGGGGCTCCATGAACAGGAGAGCATGAGGAGCTCAGGAAGGAAGTGGGAAAAGGATTCTGGGTGGTGGCTTTTCTCTTGCACTAGGAACGGTGGCACATGTTTCCCCAGGGACTGGGGATTGAGCAACAGTGCCTTCCTGGCAGAGGAGCAGGGTGAGGTTGGCACTGAGGACAGAAGCCCGTGTGCATGCACCAGGCTACTGAGCTGGCCCTGGTTGCTTGATGGCGCACGGCAGGGTTTGGGGTCTGTCCCAGGGGACCAAGGCTATGAGCAGAAATGGTATTGTGTTCCCTGCACAGCAGGCCAAGCTGGGCCTTCCAGATGATGCTGGAGGAGCCCTGGCCAGGGTATGCCGAGGCCGAGCTTCTAGGTCTCCATCTTAGGGTAAGGCCCTGGCATCAGCCATATGGAAAGCACAGGGTGGAAGGGGGGGCTGGGGCAAAGCAGGTCATGAGTCTGATATGGCATCTAGGAAGGGGTCACCTGTTCAGGCCGCTGGGACTTAAGTCCCGACCCTTGCCTATGCCAGGTCACAGGTCCAGTTGTGTACACAGTACCCAGACGGGGTTAGGCAGGCTCAAAGCAACTGACTGCTGTGACCATGCTCACAGAGCCCACCACCACAGAGCCCAGATGACAGGAGATGTATGGTTGGGCAGACTTGGCGCTGGGGACTCAGTGAGTCAGTGCCAGGATGGACACCTCCAGGTGGGAGTCAAGGGGGAGGGGAAAAGGCTGGTTATGGCAAACGTGTCATCGTATCTTAGAGCTCCTGTGTGTGTCCGAGACTGTCGTGCGGGGGACGTAGGGTGTGCGCCACAGCCCGGGCTTCAGGGTCCAACCAGGTCAGGGGACATTCGCTCCCCGGGGACCGCCCCTCCTCTCCCTCCACAGAGGCAACAGGCCCGCGGGCAGCCGCCTCGCCTCCCCCGCCGCCTTCTCCCCTTCCTCAGGGGGCCTCCATTCTCGTAGCCCGCCACCCCCTTTGTGTGTGCTCCTAAAGCTCCTCTCCGCAAACACGCGGGAGGCAGGGTGCGGGCGGGGGAGCTGCGCCAGGACCCGCAAACGCGGATTCCTCACCTGTCCCTGCAGGTAGGCCGGTCACTGCCTCTCATCTTTCATTCCTGTGGACGGTGCTGACATTTGCTTCCCTGCCCTAGATTTTGAGAGGGGGCGTCAGTTGTGGGTACAGAGGAAGCCCTCTGGAAAGTGTCGGACACACCTGAGCGAAGGGCACCCCCGAGGCTCTCACCGGTCGTACCTAAAAGTGGCCGTTTCCCTGCGTCCCACCCCAGACGGAATATGGTCAAGCGTTTACCTCTTTGGAGAACCAGATGCATAGCGGTCAAAGTCACGTCGGCGCCGTTCTACTTTCCTTTTCAGTCTGCTGCAACGAGACACAGCGTGTGTGACGTTTGGCCAGCGGCCTCTCTTCTGGGAACTGTCCATTCATGCCCTCCGGCTGTCTTCCGTTCAGGACAGTCACCCTTTTCTCGCTGATTGGTAAGTGTCCTTGACGTGGTCAGGGTCTCAAATGTTTATCATGATTGGGAATCCTTTTCCTCCCCATGGCTTCATTGTCCCTTTGCTCATGGTCCTTTTCTACGCATAAGCTAAAGTCATTATAGTCTTTTAATGTTTATTTTTGAAAGAAAGAGAGAGACAGAGAGAGAGAGATACACACAGAATGGGACCAGGGGAGGGGCAGAGAGAGACACACACACACAGAATCTGAAGCAGGCTCTAGGCTCAGAGCTGTCAGCACAGAGCCCAATGCTCGAACCCACGAACTATGAGATCATGACCTGAGCCAAAGTCAGATGCTTAACTGACTGAGCCAACCGGGTGCCACCCCCACTTTAAAAAAATTTTTAAATTTAAATGCATTTAAGTCATCAGTTTTTTTCAGTATAATTTCTGGATTGGGTGTCCTATAAAAAGCTCCACCCATGATAACATAGACATGCTCACTCACCATATCCTCTAGTACTTTAAAATTTAAATGTATTGGAACTTATTTTCATGTGAGGAATAACATTGGGATCTAACTCCAAAGATAAGCCGGATGTCCGAGTATCATTTATCGAATAATCCATATCTTCCCCCAGAGTTGAAATGTCATCTACCGAATTCTAAAACCCCTTCAGTTTAGTCTTACACTTTTGTTGTTCCACCTAATTTAGGTTGGGCCATACAGGATGGCCTGACTAGGGCAACGATCTGAAGAATGTGGTTGGGAAAGTTCAGAATGAAAGGAGGAAAGAGACAGAGAGCAAGGAGAGAAGGAGGAGAGGGGGAGGAGGGGGAGGAAGAGTGGGAAGAAAGTGACTAGAAGAGAAGGGAGGGAGGAAGAGAGGAAAATGGACAGAGGAGACAGAGAGAAACTCTCCCAAGCAGAGGAGACTGGTTTCTTCTGGAATGCCAGGAGGAAAGCTCACAGAAGTGTCAGCTGGGTGACATTTCCGGGGGAATCTGTGGCCCTCCAAGGCTTGCCAACAATGCCTGGTGTCCTCACGACAACTGCCAGGAGGCCATCCTTTGGCTCTTTTGCACTGAGGACAGAGACACGGTGAGGTCGGAGACCCAGCTACCGTTGCAATGGCAACGTAGTAACTCACATCCTCTTCTGAGGTGGGCTCTCTCGACGTGTCCACACTTTGGCTCCCTGCACTAAGGGACCCCACCAGCAAGGTCAGAGAGAGGCCGGAAGGTTCCTTCCGCGTCTGGATGCAATAGTGTCAGGATTGGAGCAGTGATTCCCAGGCTCTGGGTTACCTGAGCCCATCAGAAGCGACTGTCCGCCCCGTGGTCGCCTGTAAGACTGGTTTCCTGGCAGCCTGTACCCAAACCCTAGAATTTGCCTTCGGAGCACACAGGGTCCCAGTTGCCCACTGGTGACAGTTGGGTTCTCTGCTTCCCTCTCCTATGATGTGAATGGGAGTCTCTAGGCCTCCCTCAGCTCGCCAATGATTGTGAATCATCAAATCACCTCACGTCTCCCGAGTCCGTTACTTGAAACCCCGTGGCCATTCTCATCCGCAGGAGTCAGAGTACCTTGGCTGTAAGAGACAAAATGCAGCTCTAACTAAACAAGGAAAATCACTGGAGGGACACTGAGAAGACCGCAGAATTGGAGTTAGGAGCTGTATCTCAAGATACTGGGAAGGACAGGAACCAGAGCACCTGCGGGGACTCTCACTGGTGGGAACTCAGACTGGCTCTCTCCATGGAGTTGCACTCAGTGACTCAGTTCCAACCACTTTCCATCTCTTTGTGTCTCTGCTCTGCTTTCAAATTCAGAGAGAGACAGACAGACAGACTGTGATTGGCGTAGTTTGGGTTACCTTCCCAAGGGTGCAGGGAGAGGATGACGGAGAACAGGTTGGGGTCAGTGGATTACAATGCTCCGCCACTTGTGGGCACCCGGGTGGCTCAGTTGGTTAAACATCCAACTTCATCTCAGGACATGATTTCAGAGTTCATGAGTTTGAGCCCCGTGTTAGCTCTGTGCTGACAGCTAGAGACTGGAGCCTGCTTTGGAGTCTGTCTCCTTCTCTCTGTCCCTCCCCTTCTTGTGCTCTGTCTCTCCCGCTCTCAAAAATAAACTTTAAAAACTAATCTACCACGTGGACACTGAAATCTCAGAATGAGGCAGGAGTGAGATGTGGAAGGGGCTGTGAGCCTGCAGCAAAGTCCTCGTAAATGCATGAGAAGAGAATGATTCCTTTGAGACACAGCAGCGGGCAGAAGGGCTGGACAGAAGGAGCCTCAAAGGGCAAAGTATTCTTTTTAATAAGACAAAGTATGACTTTTTATTGTGGTAAAATTCACATAACATAAATTAACCATTTTAAAGTACAAAATTCAGTGACATTTAGTACATTGACAATGTACTAAACTACATTGCCTATATGTAGTTCCAAACATTGTCATCAGTCCCAAAGGAGACCGTGTACCCATTAAGCAGTCACTTTGCATTTGCCCTTCCCCATGATTCTGGAGACTACTAATCTGCTTTCTGTTTCTGTAGATGGGCGTCTTCCACATGTTCCGTATATATGGATTCATATAATATATGGCCTTTTGGCTCTGGCTTCTGTCACCTAGCATTATTTCAATATTTTCATCCATATTTCAAGACGTAGTTCATTTTTTCTTTTTTTTTAATTTTTTTTTAATGTTTTATTTATTTCTAGGAGGGAGAGAGAGACAGCGTGAGCAGGGGAGGGTCAGAGAGAGAGGGAGTCACAGACTCTGAAACAGGCTCCAGGCTCTGAGCTGGCAGTCAGCACAGAGCCCGATGCGGGGTTCGAAACCATGAACCACGAGATCATGACCCAAGCGAAAGTCGGACGCTTAACCGACTAAGCCACCCAGGCGCCCCTCAAGACGTAGTTCATTAATTTACATGCTTGATTAATATTCCATTATGCAACTATACCACATTTTATTTGTCCATTCATCAGCATGAGTGTACACATGATGTACATGTGAGTTGATTTCACCTTTTGGCTATTATAAATAGTGCTGCTATGAACATTTAAGTGCATGTTTTTATTTGAACACTTTTGGGTATACGCCTAGGAATGGAATTGTTGGCTCATATAATAATGTTCTGTTTAACTTGCTCAACAATCAACATTATACTTAATGTCAAAACTTTGCTACAATCTTAACCATAAGTGTCTAGTAAGATAAAGTATACAGTTGCTGTTTCTTTTGAGATCATTTCGTTATTTGGGGTCCCTTGAATGTTTGGATCATCTTTTCCATTTCTGAAAAAAAAAAAAAGGCCATTGAGATTTTTTTCCCGCTTACAAATAGTTTATTGTCAAGTTGGTTTCCATATAACACCCAGTGCTCATCCCCACAAGTGCCCTCCTCCATGCCCATCTCCCCCCTCCCCTCCACATCCATCAGTCCTCAGTCTGTTTCTCAGCCTTGCAGAGTCTCTCATGGTTTGCCTCTCTCCCTTTCCCCCACCATTTCCCCCCTTCTTCTCCCCCATGGTCCTCTGTTAAGTTCCTCCTAATCCTCCAATACGTGCAAACATATGATATTTGCCCTTCTCTGCCTGACTTATTTCACTCAGCATAACACCCCCAAGATCCATCCATGTTGCTACACATGGCCAGATTTCATTGTTTCTCATTGCCATGTAGTATTCCACGGTATAGATAAACCACATCTTCTTGATCCATTCGTCCGTTGATGTACACTTAGGCTCTTTCCATGTTTTACTATTGTGGAGAGTGCTGCTATGAACATTGGGGTACATGTGCCCCTGTGCATCAGCACTCCTGTATCCCTTGGGTAAATTCCTATCACTGCTACTGCTGGGTCATAGGGGAGTTCTATTGTTAGTTTCCTGAGGAACCTCCACATTGTATTCCAGAGGGGCTGCACCAGTTGACATTCCCACCAACACTGCAGTAGGGTGCCCATTTCTCACCAGCATCTAGAATTCTCTGATTTGCTCATTTTAGCCACTCTGACTGGCGTGAGGTGGTATCTCAGTGTGGTTTTGATTTGTATTTCCCTGATGAGGAGGGATGCTGAGCATCGTTTCATGTGTCTGTTGGCCATCTGGATGTCCTCTTTGGAGAAGTGTCTGTTCACATCTTCTGCCCATTTCTTCACTGGGTTGTTTGTTTTTCGGGTGTGGACTTTGGTGAGTTCCTTATAGCTTTTGGATATTAACCCTTTATCTGATATTTCATTTGCAACTATCTTTTCCCATTCCATACGTTGCCTATTAGTTTTGTGGGTTGTTTCCTTTGCTGTGCAGAAGCTTTTATTTTTTTTATTTTTATTTTTTTTACAAATAGTTTTATTGTCAAATTAGTTTCCACATAACACTCAGTGCTCATCCCCACAAGTGTCCTCCTCCATGCCCATCCCCCTCACCCCCGCATCCATCAGTCCTCAGTTTTTGTCAGCATTCAAGAGTCTCTCATGGTTTGCCTCTCTCCCTTTCCCCCACCATTTCCCCTCTTCTTCTCCCCCTTGTTCCTCCATCAAGTTCCTCCTAATCCTCCTATACGTGCAAACATATGATATTTGTCCTTCTCTGCCTGACTTATTTCACTCAGCATCACACCCTCAAGGTCCATCCATGTTGCTTCACATGGCCAGATTTCATTGTTTCTCATTGCCATGTAGTATTCCATGGTATAGATAAACCACATCTTCTTGATGCATTCATCTGTTGATGGACACATAGGCTCTTTCCATGTTTTAGCTATTGTGGAGAGTGCTGCTATGAACATTGGGGTACATGTGCTCCTATGCATCAGCATTTCTGTATCCCTTGGGTAAATTCCTAGCAGTGCTATTGCTGGGTCCTAGGGGAGTTCTATTGTTAGTTTCCTTAGGAACCTCCACACTGTTTTCCAGAGGGGCTGTACCAGTTTACATTCCCACCAACAGTGTAGGAGGGTGCCCGTTTCTCCACATCCTGGCCAGCATCTAGAGTTCTCTGATTTGCTCATTTTAGCCACTCTGGCGTGAGGTGGTATCTCAGTGTGGTTTTGATTTGTATTTCCCTGATGAGGAGGGATGCTGAGCATCCTTTCATGTGTCTGTTGGCCATCTGGATGTCCTTTTTGGAGAAGTGTCTGTTCATATCTTCTGCCCATTTCTTCACTGGGTTGTTTGTTTTTCGGGCGTGTAGTTTGGTGAGTTCCTTGTAGATTCTGGATATCAACCCTTTATCTGATATGTCATTTGCAACTATCTTTTCCCATTCCGTTGGTTGTCTATTAATTTTCTCGGTTGTTTCCTTGGCTGTGCAGAAGCTTTTAATCTTGATGAGGTCCCAAGCATTTATTTTTCCTCTTGATTCCCTTGCTTTTGGGGATGTGTCAAGTAAGAAGTTGCTGCGGTGGAGGTCAAGGAGGTTGTTTCCTGCTTTCTCCTCTAGGGTGTTGATAGTTTCCTGTCTCACGTTCAGGTCCTTTATCCATTTTGAGTTTATTTTTGTGCATGGTGTGAGAAAATGATCTAGTTTCATTCTTCTGCATGTTGCTGTCCAGTTCTCCCAACACCATCTGTTAAAAAGGCTGTCTTTTTTCCATTGGATACTCTTTCCTGCTTTGTCAAAGATTAGTTGGCTGTATACTTTTGGGTCCACTTCTGAGTTCTCAATTCTGTTCCATTGGTCTATGTGTCTGTTTTTGTGCCAATACCATACTGTCTTGATGATGACAGCTTTGTAGTAGAGGCTAAAGTCTGGGATGGTGGTACCTCCCGTTTTGGTTTTATTCTTCAGTATTACTTTGGCTATTCGGGGTCTTTTGTGGTTCCATACAAATTTTAGGATCGTTTGTTCTAGTTTTGAGAAGTATGCTGGTGCAATTTTGATTGGAATTGCATTGAATGTGTAGATTGCTTTGGGTAGTAATGACATTTTAACTTTATTTATTCTTCCTATCCATGAGCATGGAATGTTTTTCCATTTCTTTGTGTCTTCTTCCATCTCCTTCATCAGTTTTCTATAGTTTTCATCATACGGATCTCTTGTATCCTTGGTTAGGTTTATTCCTAGGTATTTTATGGTTTTTTCTGCAATTGTGAATGGGATCAGTTTCTTGATTTCTCTTTCTGTTGCTTCATTGTTGGTGTATAAAAATGCAACTGATTTCTGTACGTTGATTTTGTACCCTGCAACTTGGCTGAATTCTTGGATCAGTTCTAGTAGGCTTCTGGTGGAGTCTGTCGGGTTTTCGATGTAGAGTATCATGTCATCTGCGAAGAGGGAAAGTTTGACTTCTTCTTTGCCGATTTTCATGCCTTTGATTTCCTTTTGTTTTCTGATGGCTGATGCTAGGACTTCCAGCACTATGTTAAACAGCAGTGGTGAGAGTGGACATCCCTGTCGTGTTCCTGATCTCAGGGCGAAAGCTCTCAGTTTTTCCCCATTGAGCATGATGTTAGCTGAGGGCTTCTCATAGATGGCTTTTATGATGTTTAAGTAAGTTCCTTCTATCCCGACTTTCTCTAGAGTCTTTATTAAGAAGGGATGCTGTATTTTGTCAAATGCTTTTTCTGCATCTATTGACAGGATCATATGGTTTTTGTCTTTTCTTTTATTGATGTGATGTATCACATTGATTGATTTGCGAATGTTGAACCAGCCCTGCAATCCAGGAATGAATCCCACTTGATCTTGGTGGATGATTCTTTTCAGGTGCTGCTGGATTCGATTTGCAAGGATCTTGTTGAGGATTTTTGCCTCCTTATTCATCAAGGATATTGGCCTGTAGTTCTCTTTTTTTGCTGGATCTCTATCTGGCTTGGGAATCAGAGTGATGCTGGCTTCATAAAATGAGTCCAGGAGTTTTCCTTCGATTTCTATTTTTTGGAATAGCTTGAGAAGAATCGGGATTAATTCTGTTTTAAACGTCTGGTAGAATTCCCCAGGGAAGCCATCAGGTCCAGGGCTCTTATTTGTTGGGAGATTTTTGATAACTGATTCGATTTCTTCACTCGTTATGGGTCTGTTCAGATTTTCTATTTCTTCCCGTGTGAATTTTGGTAGTGAGTGTGTGTTTAGGAATTTGTCCATTTCTTCTAAGTGGTCCAATTTGTTGGCATATAATTTTTCATAGTATTCCCTGATAATTGCTTGTATTTCTGAGGGGTTGGTTGTAATAAGTCCATTTTCATTCATAATTTTGTCTATTTGGGTGCTGTCTCTTTTCTTTTGGATAAGTCTGGCTAGAGGTTTGTCAATTTTGTTTACTTTTTCAAAAAACCAACTCTTGGTTTCATTGATCTGTTCAATTGTTTCTTTGGTCTCTATGTTGTTTATTTCTGCTCTAATTTTTACTATTTCTCTTCTTCTACTGGGTTTAGGGCGTCCTTCTTGCTCTGCCTCTAGTTCCTTTAGGTGAGCTGTTAGATTTTGGACTTGCGCTTTTTCTAACTTCTTGAAATAGGCCTGGAGAGCAATGTACTTCCCTCTTAGGACTGCCTTTGCCGCATCCCATAGGTTTTGGATTGTTGTGTTTTCATTTTCATATATTTTTAAATTTCATCTCTAATTGCCTGATTGGCCCATTCATTCTTTAGAAGGGTGTTCTTTAACCTCCATGGTTTTGGAGGTTTTCCAGACTTCTTCCTGTAATTGATTTCAAGTTTCAAAGCATTTAGATCTGAGAGTGTGCATGGTATGATCTCAATTCTTTTCTATTTATTGAGGGCTGCTTTATGTCCCAGTATGTGATCTATCTTGAAGAATGTGCCATGCGCACTTGAGAAGAAAGTAAATTCCCTGGCCTCAGGATGTAAAGTTCTAAATATATCCGTCAGATCCCTCTGGTCCAATGTGTCTTTCAAGTCCATTATTTCTTTAGTGATTTTCTGTCTGGTTGACCTATCCATTGCTGTAAGCGGAGTATTAAAGTCCCCTGCTATTAGCACATTCTTATCTATAAGCTTGTTTCTGTTTGTGATTGTTTTAGATATTTAGGTGCTTCCACATTCGGTGCGTAGACATTTATGATAGCTAGTTCTTCCTCATGGATGGACCCTGAAATTATTATGTAGTGCCCTTCTTCATCTCTTGTTATTGTCTTTAATTTAAAGCCCAGTTTGTCTCATATAATAAGTATAGCTACTGTGACTTTCTTTTGATTTCCTGTAGCATGATATATATTTCTCCATCCCCTTACTTTTAATCTGAAGGTGTACTCCAGTCTAAAATGAGTTTCTTGTAGACAGCATATAGATGGATTTTGGTTTTTTATCCATTCTCCTACCCTATGTCTTTTGATTGGAGCATTCAGCCCATTTACATTCAGTGTTATTATTGAAATACGTGGGTTTAGAGTCTTTGTATCTTTCGTAGCGTTCATGTTTGTGGTGGTGTCTCTGGTATCTTTCTTCCTTGCAACCTTTCCTTCAGAGAGAGCATCCCCCTCAGGATTTCTTCTGGGGTTGGCTTAGTGGTGACAAATTCTTTCAATTTCTGTTTATTTAGAAAGATTTTTATCTCTCCTTCTATTTTGAATGACAGGCTTGCTGGATAGAGGATTCTTGGCTGCATATTTTACTGTTCATCACATTGAAGATCTCCTGCCATTCCTTTCTGGCTGCCTCGTTTCAGTAGATAGGTCTGTCACCACTCTGATAGGTTTCCCTTGGTATGTTAGGGCGCTTTTCTCCCTAGCTGCTTTCAGAATTCTCTCTTTGTCCTTATATTTTGCCATTTTTACTATGATATGCCGTGCAAATCGATTCAAGTTACGTCTGAGGGGAGTCCTCTGAGCCTCTTGTATTTCCACATTTACTTCCTTCCCCAGGTCGGGGGAGTTCTCTGCTATAATTTGTTCCAGGACTCCTTCAGCACCTTTCCCTCTCTCTTCCTCTTCTGGGATTCCTATGATACGGATACTGTTGCGTTTGACCGTATCACTGAGCTCTCGAACCCTTCTTTCGTGTTCCTGGATTAGTTCCTCTCTTTTTTTGTCAGCTTCTTGTTTTTCTATAATGGTGTCTTCTAAATCACCTATTCTTCTTTCTGCCTCTTCAATCCGTGCATTGGAGGCCTCTAATTTATTATGTATCTCATTTATCGCATTTTTTAATTCTTCATGCCTATTTTTATTTTCCATTCTGTCTGTAGCTGTAGTTTCTTTGATGTCCCCTATGTTTTTTTCAAGCCCAGCTATTAATTTTACCATTATTATTCTAAAATCTTGTTCAGTTATACTGCTTATATCTGTTTTGAGCAGTTCATTAGCTGTCATTTCTTCTTGGAGTGTCTTTGGAGGAGAGCTCTTTCGTTTCGTCATTTTAGTTACCTTTCTGGCTCTTGTTAGTTTTAAAGGCCTGTTATGCTGTCTGCACCTGTGAACGCTGCTGTATCCAAGAAGACTCTTTGGCTGTCCAGGGCCTATCCTTTCAGAGAGTGTTTTTTGAATGGTATCTCTTGGTCTCTCTTGTTGGAACCTTGGTTATTTTATTTTCCTACTCGTAGTGATATTTGGGACTCTCCACCTTGTATACTCTGGCTTGTTTCTTGAAGTATCCGTTAGAAGTCTTTCTCAGTGGATTCTGTGTCCTTTTCCTCCCAATCTCTCAGGTTTCGTAAGGTTTCTGATGGCTTCAGATCTTTTCCGTGTGAGGTATGGGCGCAAGTGCAAGTACAGAGCTTCCTACTTCCTCGCCATCTTGCCAGCAACAGCCAAGTCATTGAGATTTTGATAAGGACTGCATTGATGGGGCACCTTAGCTCAGTCAGCTAAGTGTCAGACACTTGTTTTTGGGTCAGGTCATGGTCTTGTGGTTTGTGAGATTGAGCCCTGCATCGGGCTCTGTGCTGATAGCATGGAGTCTGCTTGGGATTCTCTGTCTCTGTCTCTCTCTCTCTGTCTCTCTCTCTCTCTCTCTGGCCTTCCCCTGCTCATGCTCTCTCTGTCTCTCAAAATAAATAAACATTAAAAAAGTACTGCATTGAGTCTGAGACCACTTTGTGAGTACTGCCATCTTAATAATATTAAGTCTTACAACTCATGTACGTGGGAAGTCTTTCCATTTAGACCTTCTTCAATTTCTTTGAGCAACGTTTTGTACTTTTCAATGTATTAGTCTTGTGCCACCTTGGTTACATTTATTCCTAAATTTTTCATCTTTTTGTTATTATTATAGATGCTATTATTTTCCTAATTTCATTTTTACATTGTTTATTGTGGGTTTGGCTTTCAGCTTTGTCCAACTAAGCCAAGGATGTCAGAAAGGATTACTCAAGACTTGCTGTCGGGGCGCCTGGGAGGCTCAGTTGGTTAAACATCTGACTTGGGCTCAGGTCATGATCTCATGGATCATGGGTTCGAGCCCCGCATCGGGCTCTGTGCTGACAGCTCAGAGCTTGGAGCCTGCTTCAGATTCTGTGTCTCCCTCTCTCTCTGCCCCTCTCCCACTTGTGCTCTGTCTCACTCTCTCAAAAATATACAAACGTTAAAAAAAAAATAAAGGAAAAAAAAGACTCCATGCAAGTCAAGAGAGGTGACAGGGAGACTAAGGGAAGTCTCCCCAAGCAGCTGCTCTCGAGCTCCTGTGTTGATTGAGCATATATTTAGGGAAGCAATGAGCAACACGTTGGTGGTCTACATTCCTGTAAGAACATATAGAAAACGTGCAGTAGAACAAGTTAAGACAGGGTAAACTATTCCATGAGATAACATGGTCTAAGGAATTTATGAGTATAGGCAGGAGTTAACCCCTACATACACATTAACTAGACAAGTGAAGCATTGCTGCTGTTTTCAGCAAGGCCAGAGAGCAGCTTTCTGCTTTGCAGTGCATTCCCTATAATCTAACTCAAGGCATAGCTATTTGAGTCCCCACAGTTCATTGCTAGTGTATAGTATTACAACTGATTTTTGTGTGTTGGTCTCATATCATGAAAGTTGGCTGAATTTGATGATTAAGTCTAGCAGATTTTTTTGATGATTCTTTAGGATTTTATATATAAGATAAAATCATCTGTGAGTAGAGATAATTGTGCTTCTTACATTCCAATTTAGATGATTTTTCTTTCTTTTTCTTGCCTTATTGCTCTGGCTAGAATTCCAGTACAACGTTGAATAACATTTGTAATAGTGAGCATCCTTATCTTATTCTTTTTTTTTTTAAATGTTTTATTTATTTCTAGGAGAGAGAGAGACAGCGTGAGCAGGGGAGGGTCAGAGAGAGAGGGAGTCATAGACTGAAACAGGCTCCAGGCTCTGAGCTGGCAGCAGCACAGAGCCCGACGCGGGGCTCGAACCCATGAACCGCGAGATCATGACCCAAGCGAAAGTCGGACGCTTAACTGACTAAGCCACCCAGGCGCCCCATCCTTATCTTATTCTTGATCTTTTTACAGTAGGTGTTTAAAACTAGGTATCTCCCTCTGAGCACTGCTTTCACTGAGTCCCATTAGTTTTGCTGTGGTGTTTTTCATTTTCATCCATCTCTATGTATTTTCTAATTTCCCTTGTGATTTCTTTCTTGATCCATTGTTTGTTTTAAATGTGTTATTTAATTTCTACTTATTTGTATATTTTCCAGTTTTCCTTTTGTTATTGATTTCTAGTTTCATTCCACTGCATTTGCAGACTATAGTATGTATGATTTAAATCTTTTACATTTTACTGAGATTTATTTTGTGGCCTAATACATGGTCTATCCTGGGGACTGGTTAATGTATACTTGAGAAAAATGTGTATTCTGCAGTCATTGGGCGGTGTGTTTTGTATAAGCATGTTAGACACAGTTGCTTTATATGTTGTTGACATCCTCTCTTACCTTATTGATCTTCTATCTGGTTCTTTTTATTATTGTAAGTACAGTATTGAAGTCTCTGGTCCTTTTTTTTCTTGTGATTTGTTGCTAGCTGTGTATATATTTACAATAGTGATATTTTCTTAATGAGTTGACCCTTTTATCATTAATGTTCTTCTTTGTCTCCTATTTTTTTACTTAAAGTATATTTAATCTGATATTAGTATTAGCCACCTCAGCTTTCTTTTAGTTATTATTTACATAGAATATCATTTTCATTAGTCTTTGGCTTTTGACAGTTTGGTAATAATGTGTCTTGGTGTGGGTCTGTTTGTTTTTGTCTTACTTGGAATTCATTGTACTTTTTGAATGTATAGATTCATGCTTTCATCAAATTTGGGTAATTTTCGGCCATTATTTCTTTAAATATTCTTTTTGGTCTTTTTTTTTCCTCTCCTTTTCTCATTCGGGGACTCCCACAATGAATATGTTGGTCTACTTGATAATGTTCCACAGGTGTCTTAGACTGTCCTTTTCTTTTTTTTTTTTTCTTTGACAGAGAGAGGATTTTTTTTTACAAATAGTTTATTGTCAAATTGGTTTCCACATAACACCCAGTGCTCATCCCCACAAGTGTCCTCCTCCATGCCCATCCCTCCCCCCCCACATCCATCAGTCCTCAGTTTTTGTCAGCATTCAAGAGTCTCTCATGGTTTGCCTCCCTCCCTCTCCCCCACCATTTCCCCCTTCTACTCCCCCTTGTTCCTCAGTTAAGTTCCTCCTAATCCTCCTATACATGCAAACATATGATATTTGTCCTTCTCTGCCTGACTTATTTCACTCAGCATAACACCCTCAAGATCCATCCATGTTGCTACACATGGCCAGATTTCATTTTTTCTCATTGCCATGTAGTATTCCATGGTATCGATAAACCACATCTTCTTGATCCGTTCGTCAGTTGATGGACACTTAGGCTCTTTCCATGTTTTAGCTATTGTGGAGAGTGCTGCTATGAACATTGGGGTACATGTGCTCCTATGCATCAGCATTTCTGTATCTCTTGGGTAAATTCCTAGCAGTGCTATTGCTGGGTCATAGGGGAGTTCTATTGTTAGTTTCCTGGGGAACTTCCACACTGTTTTCCAGAGGGGCTGCACCAGTTTACATTCCCACCCACAGTGTAGGAGGGTGCCCGTTTCTCCACATCCTCACCAGCATCTCGAGTTCTCTGATTGCTCATTTTAGCCACTCTGACTGGCGTGAGGTGGTATCTCAGTGTGGTTTTGATTTGTATTTCCCTGATGAAGAGGGATGCTGAGTAGACTGTTCATTTTTACTTAAAGTTTTTTCTTTTTGTTCCTCAGACTAATTTCAGTTTATCTATCTTCAAGTTCACAGATTCTTTTTTCTGTCTGCTCAAATCTACTATTGACACTTTATCAGAATTATTCCTTTCAATTTTTGTACTTTTCAGTTCCACATTTTCTATTTGGCTCCTTTTTATAATTTTTATCACTTTGTTGATATTCTCTATTTGTTGATATATTGTTCTGGCTTCCTTTAGCTTTTTGAACATATCTAAAAAATTAAAGTCTTTGTAGTAAGTACAATGTCTGTGCCTCTTTATAAACAGTTTTTGCTAATTTCTTCTTTTTAAAAAACATTTTTTTTACATTTATTTATTTTTGAGAGAGAGAGCACAAGTGGGAGAGGGGCAGAGAGCAAAGACACACAGAATCCGCAGCAGGCTCCAAGTTGTCAGCACAGAGCCCAACATGGGGCTCGAACTCACAAATTGTGAGATCATGACCTGAGCCCAATTCAGACGTTTAACCAACTGAGCCACCCAGGCGCCCCAGTTTTTTGCTAAGTTCTTTCCATCCTGTGAATGAGCTGTATATGTGCCTCCTATTCTTTCACTGAAAGCTGGACACCTTGGATATTAAAATGAGGTAACTCTGGAAATTAGATTCTTCCTTTCAGTCAGGGTTTGTTTTTGTTGCTTTCTGTGCTTTGTAGCTGCTTGTTGGTTTGGTGACTTCTAAACTATTTTCCAAAAACTCTGTTTTATCATGTGTCGTGTCTTTTGGTCACATAATGGTTTTCCGGAAATTTTCTTAAATTGGAGGAGGGGAAAAGAAAGAAAGAAAAAGAGGGGCACTTGGGTGGCTCAGTCAGTGAAGAGTCTGACTCTTGATTTTGGCTCAGGTCATGATCTCATGTTTTGTGAGATCAAGCCCCACACCAGGCTCCAGGCTGAGGCAGGCACGGAGCCTGCTTGGATTCTCTTTCTTCCTCTCTCTCTGCCCCTCCCTTGCTCATATTCTCTCCCCCCAAACAAACACGTTTTTAGAAAAAAAGAAATAAAAATAATAAATTAGTCTCCTGGTCTTTGAAGTTTGGCTCTGTGTTGTGTACTTCTCTTTTTTCTTTAAAAATTTTTTAATGTTTTTATTTATTTTTGAGAAAAGGAGATACAGAGCAAGCAGGGGAGAGGCAGAGAGAGAAAGAAGGAGACACAGAATCTGAAACAGGCTTCAGGCTCTGAGCTGTCAGCCCAGAGCCCAACGTGGGGCCCAAACCCGTAAACTGGGAGATCATGACCTGAGGCAAAGTCAGACACTCAACTGATTGAGCCACCCAGGTGCCCCATGTGTTGTGTACTTTTTCAACGCTCAGCCACTCTGTTTATAACTATGCCTTAGTCTCCATTGCCTATGTTTTTCTAAGGCTAAATATCAATTGGAGGTGAAAGCTTATAGTATTATCACGTCTTTTCTGAGCATGCATATGACTTTCTATAATTTCCCATTATAAACAGAACCTTTTCAAAGCCAATATTCCCAAAAGTAAATTTCCCCAGTTTTTCCTCTAAAACTTTTGGTGTGTCTATTGTTTGTCCCAACTGTAACCTTTTGCCCTAAGAGGCAGAGGCTTGTTCATTGTTCTTGAGGAATACCCTCCTAGCTACTTTTCTGTCCTGAGAGAGTTCTGAGTTAGGTGGAAGGAGGGTGGGTGCCTTGTGTCAGTCCTTCAGGAAATGTCCAGATAGGTCCAAACAAACACAATTCCTTGGGAACAAAGTCTGTTCTCCTCCTTTCTGAGCCAAGCATTACAATGGGAATGTAGGCAGCTATCTTCAAGATGCTGCTGTGCTGGACAGGAGTATGGGGGCAGGGCTGAAGTTAAAACACCAGAATGTTCTACGGTGTTTAAGTTGCCCTTGTCTTGATTCAACATTTCTTGGTTTTTGGAAATAATTGGCTATTTTTGTGAGTTCTGACAACATCGATTCTGAACTATATTTGCTAATTTTTTTTCACCGTTTCGTGGAGGGACATGCTTTGAGCTCCTACTTCTGCTATTTTTGCTGATGTCACTCTTGGAATTTGTGTTTTTTTCTCCTTTTTTAATAGTTTATTGTCAAGTTGGTTTCCATATAACACCCAGTGCTCATCCCCACACGTGCCCTCCTCCATGGCCATCACCCCCTTTCCCCTCCCCCCCATACCCATTAGTTCTCAGTTTGTTCTCCCCTGTGACCCAGCATTAGCACTGCTAGGAGTTTACCCAAGGGAATACAGGAGTGCTGATGCATAGGGGCACATGGACCCCGATGTTCATAGCAGCACTCTCAACAATAGCCAAAACATGGAAAGAGCCTACGTGTCCATCAACTGATGAATGGATCAAGAAGATGTGGTTTATCTATACGATGGAATACCACATGGCAACGAGACAGAATGAAATCTGGCCATGTCTTGGGATTTGTTTTAATGGAGAAGAACTACTGGGCTGAAAAGCAGCACTGGGGGGAAGGAAAGGTCACTGACGCTTACCTCCTAGCCCTGATGTATATGGGGTGTGAGAAGAAAAGACAGTCTGCCTTGGAGAGGGCTGCAGGGCAGTAGTGTCCTCTGGGTACAGAGCCACACCTCCTTGAAGGCAGAAGGTAGAGAATGCTTTGAGAAGACATTGATTACACATTGTGAGTTGCAGAGGGCCCAGTGAAAGCTGGGGTCTGAAGGGAGATCTTCACTTTCTTGCTCTCACTACCCCAGGTTGGAGTTCCTTCCCAAGTGTCACAGAGTATTATTTCAGCCAAGGATGAAGGTTGCCGCACATGGTTTCCCAGATTGCCTCTGCTCTTGTTGACAGATGTATTTCCAATGCATATTTACAGAAACCAGAAGCCATGGCAAAAGGCAACCTCACTGTTGTCTCAGAGTTCCTCCTCCTGGGACTGTCAGATGTGCCTGAGCATCAGCCCCTGCTATTCAGTCTCTTCCTATCCATGTACCTGGTCGCTGTGGTGGGGAACCTGCTCATCATCCTGGCCATTGGCTCCACCTCCAATCTCCACACCCCCATGTACTTCTTTGTAGCCAACCTGTCCTGGGTTGACATCTGCTTCACCTCTGTCACTATACCAAAGATGCTGATCAACATCCAAACCCAGAGCCAGTCCATCTCCTACATTGGCTGCCTTACTCAGATGTATTTCCTAATCTTGTTTCTAGAACTGGACAATGTCCTCTTGGCCGTGATGGCATATGACCGATTTGTAGCCATATGTCACCCTCTTCACTATACCATCACCATGAGCCCCAAATTCTGTATCACATTGTTGTCTCTGGCTCTGATTATCACAAACATCTATCCTTTGATCCACACCCTCTTGATGGATACACTTTCATTCTGTGCAAGTGTCAGAATCCACCACATTTTCTGTGAACTCTACGCATTGCTAAAGCTTTCCTGTTCAAATATCCATGTCAATGAGTTGGTTGTTTACATACTTGGGAGCTTTCTTTTTGTCGCTCCTTTCCTCTTTATTTCTATCTCCTATATGCACATTTTCTCAGCCATCCTAAGACTTCATTCTTCCCAGAGCAAGCTTAAAGCCTTTTCCACGTGTAGTTCCCACCTTGTTGTGGTATCATTGTTCTATGGAACTTTATTTGGGGTGTATCTGCGTCCTTCTTCTTCTTACACATCTGAGGATTCAGTGGCCACTGTGCTGTATGCAGTGGTGGCTCCCATGCTCAACCCCTTCATTTATAGTCTTAGGAATAAGGACATGAAAGGGGCCCTGAGGAGCCTCCTCAGCTGGAAAAAGATCTGGTCTTGGTAACAACACCTCCTGCTCCTGAATGTTGATGTCATCTTGTGCTTGCCTCATTATTGATGTGGGAGGGGACTGTCCATATAAGATCTATCAAGTGTGCAGCTCTGCCCAAATTTCTGCTGCAGTCATATTCACTCGCTCCTTCAGCCCGTCCTCCTGAATGACTCTCGTGTCAGGCCCCAGGTGGACAGCTTGTTTGTGTGAGGATTTAACTTTCAATTCATTCTATATGTCCTTCATGGCCCCTTCTCAAACCATGTCTGCTTCACGAATTTTTACCATGAGCCCCCGTTAGTGGAGTAAATCATAATAAACAATGGAGCATCTTGTTTTGTGCTGGGCACAAGTACATGTATTTACTCACTTAATCACCAATTGGGTGTTGGAGATACTGTTATCCACATTTTCTAGGTGAAGGATGTCATCAGAGAAGCAATGGAATTCTCGCCTTCTGCTTGTGTAGGAATAGTTTGTTCAATGGAACTAAAGAGGTTCCTTTCACTTTTCAAGAACAAAATCAGCAACTGGAGGCTCTGGTCACTAGATGGTGGTAGATGCACGGGTTGTGACTTCAAGACACATTCACAAAGTTTGTGAGCCAAGTGGAGAAAGAGATGGGTACTACTTTGAACTCTTACGTGGATCAGGGCATGTCAATACACTTTGCAAGCCATAGACTTACTTGCTGACCTCACTGAGAACATTCCTAGATGAAGTGAAAAGAGTAGATTCACCACATTTCTCAATATGGCCAACTTAGGACTTAGTGTTGAACACTTCATAGGAAGATCAGGGCAACAACGGGGATTCCCCCTACCACGACTATTGTTTAACATTTTTGTCAAAATTCTAGTCTAGCAGTGAATCAGAAAATAGATGTATTAGGTGTTAATATTATAAAGGAAGGGGAAAAAGTTATGATCATATGAAAATATGAGTATCTTTCTGGAAAATCCAGACCAATCAAGATGAAAAACTACCAGAGCGAAGAGGAACAAGTTTACAAATTGCAAAATAAGTAATGCAAAAATCAATAAAAGTCTTCCAATCCAGGGAGAAAACACTACTTAAACGTGGCACTGTAAAAACATTCCAAACACAATAGCAACAAGGATAAAATATTGCCTTAATAAGAAAATGAAAGAAGCCTATATGAGGAGACTGCAGATATTCTCTTGAGAGAACCTGGTCAAAGGAAAAGACCTAACACCTTTTTGGATGGGAAGACTTGACTTAATCTATAGGTTTCATAGGAACCAAGAAACTACTTGAAAAGCAAACAGAAATAGACACACTTTCAATTCATGTTTACTTAAATAACTCATTGTACTGGTTAAATAACTTGGTTAAATAACTCATTGTATTTCTTTTTTATTTTTTTTTATTTTTTTTTCAAATGTTTTATTTATTTCTAGGAGAGAGAGAGACAGTGTGAGCAGGGGAGGGTCAGAGAGAGAGGGAGTCACAGACTGAAATAGGCTCCAGGCTCTGAGCTGGTAGTCAGCACAGAGCCCGACGCGGGGCTCGAACCCACGAACCGCGAGATCATGACCTAAGCGAAAGCCGGACGCTTAACCGACTAAGCCACCCAGGCGCCCCATGTATTTCTTTTTTAAAGCCAATCCTTGTTTATGCCCTCTCCTCCACCCAAACTCTAGGGCATTCTATAGCTTTGTAGCTTCTGTCTGGGCAACCTTTTCTGCATAATAGTTTCCTTGACTGATATTTCATAAACAGTATCTAACTGTCTTCAACCTGGTCCTTATTGGTCAGGATAGTGTGGATGACAGTGATGACAGATTTCCAATTATAGCAACATCATCTTCATCCACATCTTTGGGCAAAACTTCTTGGTTCTGTAGGCATGTACTTTTACAACTTATAGAATAGTATTTACTTTCACGTGATCTCCCAGTTTGTGAGTTCAAGCCCCTGAGTTCTGCACTGACAGTGCAAAGCTTGCTTGGGATTTTCTGTCTTCCTCTTTCTCTGCTCCCCTCCACTTGTTCTCTCTCTTTCTCTCTCAAAATAATAAACAAATATTAAAAAATGTAGAAATTTGAGGATGTCTGTAAGACCAATCTTGTGACTTCTCTTGATATTTCTAGAACTAATGATTTAACAGGCTGAAAAATTCTTCAGAAAAATAATTCTGAATTACTCATTAAACTGTGAATATGTGTGCTTATCATGTTTAGACACAAACTCTTGCTTTATCATTATTTTTGTTAAAATAAATTAACTTCTCTAGGAAAAAAAAATCTATAGGTTTCATGCATTTAGAACCTGAACACAATCATTTTTTTTTAATTTGAGGAAAGGTCTTTACTGCTAATTTGAAAGAATAAATGGCAGAGAAGAGCAAAAAACCCAATAACAGCAACAACAAATGTGATCAGTAAGGACTTTTTTTCTACCAGACATTAAAAGGTAAAATAATTTAAGCAGAGTGCTATTGGAAGATGAATCAACATATGTATGATGTGAATATATACTTATGCTACTCCTGGAGCACAAAAGCAATGGACAAGCTCACAAAGGATAATGGGTAGATTTATCCACAAGGAAAACAAATCAAGTGAGGAAAATAGTCAACATTTATGTGACAAACACAAACATATGTTTGGTCTTTGTCCCCAGTTCCTGACAGAGAGCTCCCAAACCTTGGAATTTCCTGGGTGATAAGAGCATCTTGGTTCTAATGTGGTGACTCTTGTCGAGCCTCTAGATAGTTTCAGGACGGGGCTGGTCACCAGAAGACTAGTCTTTATTAGGAACCTAGAACTTCCACCCCTACCTCCTCCCCTAACCTCCTGAGATGGGAGAGGCTGGAGACTGAGTTAATTGATCACGCCTACATGATGAAGCCTCCATAAGGTCCCCTAAACAGTGGGAGGGTGGAGCACCCAAAATCCGTGGGACAGAAGCTCCTGTGCTTGGGACCCTCCCAGGCCTTGCCCTATGCACCTCTCCACTTGGCTTTCCATTTGTATCCTTTATGATATTCTTTATAATAAGCCAGTAAACATAAGTAAAGTGCATTCCTGAGCTCTACGAGCCATTCTAGAAAATATCAAGGCTGAAGAGGGGGTCATGGGGACCTGTGAATTACAGCCAGTTGGTTGAGGTCAGCTGGGACTGACGTGAAAATGGCATCTTAAGTGGAGGACAGTCTTGTGGGACTGAGCCCTTAATTTGTGGGTAACTGTGCTAACAAGGTCGTTACTGTCAGAGTTGAGTCAAATTGTTGAGCACTGAGTTGGTGTCTGGAGAATCAGAGAACTGGTTGTTGGTGTTGGAAACCATGCCATTCTTCTAAGTTAAAATCTTATATAAATAATTTAAAAAAATACAATCCATTAGGACATAATAACAAAATGAATGGGGAACATGAAAAGACAGTTCACATCAGAAGAACAAAATGAATGACAAAAATATGGGAAAAATAAGTCTCATTAATAATAAAAGAAATGTGATTTTGAAACAGTCAAGTTACCATTTTCATTGACCAAAACAGCAATGTGATACAGTGGATATCCCTATACTGCAGGGTAAAGTACAATCTACAACCTTTCTGTGTGCAAGTTGCCTAAATGAACAAAAAAACTTAAAAATACTGAATGTCCCATGACACACTTTCTGGGATAAATTTCTAGAAGTGGTACGTGGGAGCAAATGACATATATATGTAAATTTTGATAGATTATGTCAAATTACTCCACACATAGGTATACAAAAAGAGATATCTACCCATTAACCTGCCCATCAGCATTTTTTATCATGATTATTTCTCCGCTCATTTTCTCCATCTGTACTGTCCAATATGGTAGCTACAAACCACTTGCAGCTCCTAAGTATATAAAGTCTAAGTCACTTACATAAAATATACAATGAAACTCAAAGCCTTAGTATGAACAAAGAATGCAAAATATCTCATTAATATTCTTATATTGATTACATGTTGAAATGATCATGTTTTGGACATTGTTGGTTTCTATAAAATACATTATCAAAACTACCTTGTTCAAGTCTTATTTTTGTCTCTCTTAAGTTCCTGAAATTTTTCTCTTGCCCATTTTCATGTTAAAGTTATTCCTGGGTACTTCAGAGTTTTTACTGGCATTGCAAATGGTGTTTTGTTTATCAGTTATGCTTTTGTTAATGAAGACGCCTGGTGTTGTGTATCAGTTGTGTACTGGGCCACCTTACTAAATTCTCTTATTTGTAATGGTTTTTCACTTGGATTCTGTTATGTTTTCCAGGTAAATAGTAGTATCATTCTCAAATAATGATAGATTTGGGGCGCCTGGGTGGCTTAGTCGGTTAAGCGTCCGACTTTCGCTTAGGTCATGATCTCGCGGTTCGTGGGTTCGAGCCCCGCGTCGGGCTCTGTGCTGACTGCCAGCTCAGAGCCTGGAGCCTGTTTCAGTCTGTGACTCCCTCTCTCTCTGACCCTTCCCTGCTCACGCTGTCTCTCTCTCTCTCTCCTAGAAATAAATAAAACATTAAAAAAAAATAAAAAATAAATAATGATAGATTTACCTTCTCCTTTCATTTTTTTTCTTGTCTGATTTTATTGTCTATCTTTCAGAATAATGTTAAATTATGGTGGTGCAAGAGGATATCTTAGGTTTTTCATGTCTTTGTGGGGACGCTTCGAGTATTCTTTTCACGAAACATCGTGTTGTTCATATAGAAATATCATGTTGGGGCACCTGAGTGGCTCAGTCAGTGAAGTGTCCTACTCTTCATCTCAGGTAGGTCTTGATCTCAGGGTCTTCAGTTCAAGCCCTGTGTTGGGCTCCACACGGGGCATGAGGCCTACTTTAGAAAAAAAGATAAATTCCTAGCAATGCTATTGCTGGGTCATAGGGGAATTCTAGTGTTAATTTTTTGAGGAACCTCCACACTGTTTTCCAGAGCGGCTGCACCAGTTTGCATTCCCACCAACAGTGCACGAGGGCTCTCCTTTCTCCACATTCTCACCAACATCTGTTGTTTTCTGAGTAGTTAATTTTAGCCACTCTGACTAGTGTGGATGTAACCGGTGTGAGGTGGTATCTCAATGTGGTTTTGGTTTGTATGTCTCTGGTAATAACTGATGTTGAGAGGAGTGCTGATTCATAGAGGCACAGGCACCCCAGTGTTCATGGCAGCGCTTTCAACACTAGCCAAGTCATGGAAAGAGCTCAAATGTCTATCAACTGATGAACGGATAAAGAAGATGTGGTGTACACACACACACACACACACACACACACACACACACACACACACAATGGAATACTACCCGACAATGAAAAAGAATGAAATCTTGCCATTTGCAACAATGTGGATGGAACTGGAGAGTATTATCCTAAGTGAAATAAGTCAGTCAGAGAAAAACAGATTCTCATATGTGGAAGTTGAGAAACTTAACAGAAGACCATGGAGGAAGGGAAAGAAAAAAAGTAGTTACAAACAGAAAGGGAGGCAAACTATAAGAGACTCTTAAATACAGAGAACAAACTGAGGGTTAAAAGGGGTGGGGGGTTGTGGGGTGGGGAAAGTGCGTGATAGGCACTGAGGAGGCACTTGTTGGGATGAGCACTGGGTGTTGTATGTAACTGATGAATCACGGGAATCTACTTCTGAAGCCAAGAGTACACTGTATACGCTGTATGTCAGCTAACTTGATAAATTATAAAGATGTTTCTGGCTCCTTTAGTGCCCTAATGTTTACACTCCCTTAAAAAAACTAAAAGCAACCTTATATTGACAAGAGCTAAATCTTTAGGGTCCTGTGAGACCCCGCTTACAGCATCCAGAAATTCCTCAAAAACTAACTTTATCTCTACCTTCCCTTAACAAAAAAGTATATAATCAGTCACTCCTCACGACCCCAGTGAAGCTCCTTCTGCCCACGGGTCCTGTCCCTGTGCTTTCATAAAAATCACCTTTTTGCACCAAAAGATGTCTCAAGAATTCTTTCTTAGCTGTTGACTCATGAACCCCACTTCAAATTTTATCATATGTTGCCCAAAACGTGGGGTCTTGAGTCTTTTCATCTGGACTCTGAGACTTGGTGCAAACTTGGTGAGTACTTTCTCTTTTCTTCCTTTACTCTCATTTTGGGTGCTTTCTGAGGAGAATGGTCGACTTTCATGTCGAGTTCTCAGGCTGCAATCCTCTAGTCTGGGGCTACCCTATGGGGAGGAGAAAGCCTGCCTTTGGGATGAAAGGTAGTACCCCAGCCTCAATGGTAATAAGACCCAGAAACTTGATGCCCTCTCTTTATTTCTGTCCTTATATAAGTTGTCTGTCTCGGGCAGGGGACAGCCACCTAAGTGACTAGCATGGTTGCCAATCTTAAAACTCCTGTGAGGTTCCTCCTCTTTGGCCTAATGTGCTCCGCTCCACATCTCTGGTCTAGCTGCTTCTGGCCACAAGAACTCCACTGGGAGCTGGCCAAAACCAGTACCCAATTGAATTAAAACCCAGCCACAGATTGTTTCCTAGGGAAGCTGGCTGTAAAGACTATCTGTGTAGGAATGTCACTTAGATCATAATGGACTCCTATCTTCACTGTTTTCTGTCAGTATCCTCTACTAACTACTTAAACTACAGAGTTGGGTTAATTCCCCCCTTGTAAAAGTTTTCTAGTGTTTTTCATTAGTTAAAAACGGCACAGCTTTCAAGGAAACTAAGGCATGACCTTCACAGCATGCTTTTCAGGACAAGGTAAACTAAGGCATGGCCTTTTACAGCACAGCCTTTTATGGCACGGCTTTCATGGCATGGCACAGGCACGGTATTTTGGTCCATACACCAGGCATCCATTTGTAGCCTAGGATGCAATGGGAAGCAAAGGGAAGCACACCTTCTCCAGAGGCCTTAGCAGTTGGCCGGTGTTCATAGCAATTTTTGTTTGAGGGACACATCTGTTCACTTTGACACCGGGAACCTCTGGCTTATCCTGAGTGGGAGGCCGCCTGGGAGTCAGAGGGGATTTTTGTTGGTAATGGACCTTCTCTCCTTTTCTGGCAACATGGGATCTTCTTCATCCCCAAGGACTCTCCCTTTTATTTATTTATTTATTTATTTATTTTTAAATAGTTTATTGCCAAGTTGGTTTCCATATAACACCCAGTGCTCATCCCCACACGTGCCCTCCTCCATGCCCATCCCCCTTCCCCTTCCCCCACCCCATCGGCCCTCAGTTTGTTCTCAGCATTCAAGAGTCTCTCATGGTTTGCCTCCCCCTCTCCTCCCCATTTTTCCCTTCTTCTCCCCACGGTCCTCCGTTAAGTTCCTCCTAATCCTCCTATACATGCAAACATATGATAATGTCATTCTCTGCCTGACTTATTTCGCTCAGCATAACACCCTCAAGGTCCATCCATGTTGCTACACATGGCCAGATTTCATTGTTTCTCATTGCCATGTAGTATTCCATGGTATAGATAAACCACATCTTCTTGATCCATTCGTCTGTTGATGGACACTTAGGCTCTTTCCAGTTTTGGCTACTGTTGAGAGTGCTGCTATGAAAATTGGGGTACATGTGCACCTCTGCATCAGCACTCCTGTATCCCTTGGGTACATTCCTAGCAGTGCTATTGCTGGGTCATAGGGGAGTTCTGTTGTTAATATTTTGAGGAATCTCCACCCTGTTTTCCAGAGGGGCTGTACCGGTTTACATTCCCACCAACAGTGTAGGAGGGTGCCCGTTTCTCCACATCCTCGCCAGCATCTAGAGTCTCCTGATTTGCTCATTTTAGCCACTCTGGCCGGCGTGAGGTGGTATCTCAGTGTGGTTTCGATTTGTATTTCCTGATGAGGAGGAGGTTGAGCATCGTTTCATGTGTCTCTACATCTGGATGTCCTCCTTGAGATGCCTTTAACCCGCTGGAATCAATCTCAGATTGTGAGATCTCAGAAAGGAAAAAACCCTGTTCTTTAAAAAAAAGTTATTTATTTTGAGAGAGACAGAGACAGTGAGAGTGGGGGAGGACAGAGATAGAAGGAGAGAGAGAATCCCAAGTAGGCTTAGCAATGTGAGCACAGAGCCCAATGTAGGGATCAAACCCACAGAACTGTGAGATTATGACCTGAGCCAAAACCAAGAGTCAGACACTTAACTGGCTGAGCCACCTGGGTGCCCCTGGTCTGCTTTTGTACACTGCCTGGCCTCAATACTCCTTAGAGTGGAGGAAAATGGCCCATTAATGAACATTAAACTTTAACACAATCTATCAGATCTTTTCTGCAAAAACAGGGCAAATGGACTGAGGTACCCTATGTGCAGGCTTTCATGGCCCTAAATCATAATCCGGAACTGAGGGCCTCTTTAGAATGTGTTTGGCCACTAACCAGGCTGATAAACTCCTCCTGATATATTGGATGATTGTTTAAACAGGCCTCCTCCGAATAAACCCAGGTTGCTTGAGAAACAAAGACCATCCCTAATGAAGGGGACTCTGACTGTCTCTCTCACTGTTCCTTCTTCCTGATAGACTCAGGGTCCTCCAGCTGTATGTGAGAGCTTCTCCTCCTTCATTTCCTGGGTCAAGGACTATGATAACTGGAGCCAATTGTCTCTGGTTATTCTACCTCTGGACAGAGACTTTAAGGAATATTCCCAAGCTGCTGCCAAAACTCCTTTTGTTTCAGGGAAGTTCCCTGTCTTCTCTGGCCTGACCCGAACTGCCCATTTCTACTTGTTGCTAGAAGAAAAAATCTGCATCTCCTCATCTGTCCGAATTGACAGGCTGTAGGACTGGAAGACTCTTTTCCTGTTCACTGACTTTTATCCACTTCCAACCTTCCCGCTGTACCCATACCTCTTCTGCCTTCCTCCCTCCTTCTGTTTCTGCATCATCTTGATGCAGCCTGCATCTTCCGGTCCTCGGGCACCATCAGCTCCTCCCCTGCTGTCAAGGAGTGAAGAGCACCCCTTGGACTTACACTACCCACTTCAGATTTCCCCACCAATGTCCCAGATAAAATTGACAATGGTGAACAAATTGCTTGATGTTTAAGTAGACACAGGTGGAACATATTTGGTATTTAAAGTAATTTAAGTGTGTTGGTTTAATTAAGATCAACATGTCTTTAGAGTTCTCAGCATTAAATATGAAACCTTTCTACCTAGATTTACTGAAGGTCAAATAAGCTTGTATTATCTCTTTTGCAATTTCGTAGAGCTAAAAGTTGACTTAAGATGATGGTTAATTTTGTCTGTCTCAAAGTTTTCACGGGTAATTGTTAAGATAGCTTTCAAGGTCTTTGGTAACCTGAAATTTTAAAGTTTTGCTTTGGACAATAAATTGATTGAATTCCTTGACATCTAGGCCTTTGCCAATAGGATAAAATGCTGCAACATTGCTCACCGAACATAGGCTTGCAGTTTTGTCTTCTTACTGCAGAGAGGCTGAGGATACTTGGCTTTGTTGGTAAGCATATCATGTGCTTTATTAAAAGATTATACTATAAAAAAGCAGGGTTTTTTTATTTTTAGTGTTTTATTTCTAGGAGAGAGAGAGAGACAGCGTGAGCAGGGAAGGGTCAGAGAGAGGGGAGACACAGACTTCTGAAACAGGCTCCAGGCTCCGAGCTGGCAGTCAGCACAGAGCCCGACGCGGCTCGAACCCACGAACCGCGAGATCATGACTAAGCGAAAGTCGGACGCTTCACCGACTAAGCTACCCAGGCGCCCATAAAAGCAGGTTTTTTTTTTTTTAAATTACAACATGTATTTATAAATTTCAAGTCTAAAGAGTTCTGATGTAACAGTTTACAATTAGAGAACTGAGACTAAGGTTTCTAAGAGTTAGTTCTGGTAAATATAATTAAGACTGATGGCAATAAGGAAAGCAACTCTGTACACAGAAAAGCAGGAGATATGTAGGAAAGATCTAAGAAATGGAATACATTTTGCTGAAGGTAAGAAGAAAGTACTTTGTCCTAAATGAAGCTGGTTGTTTGGAGAAAAGGACTTGGGTCAAAATCTGAATGCAAAAATTTTTGTAGAAGGTTTGTAAAGACAAACCATTGGGAAGGAAATTTATATGCCATCAAAACTAGGTTGAAATGAACAGATTTTAAAAAGTACACTGATAGAAGATTAAAATTCTGTTTTTCTCTGTTAAAAAGACAACATTTTCTTGGATTGTTAGTTTACTCTTGATAAGAAAATGTGAACAAAGTTGTTTTTCTTTTGCTTCCCAGAAAATCAAGGTTTTTATGTTTTGTCTTTGATAAAGACAAAGTCTTCGGTTACTTAAGAAAACTAAAACTTCAGTGTTAAAGGAGATAAGTTTTGCTACCAACTATATAACCCTACATATTTGCCCTTAGACTCTCTTATTGTCACCTTGGTTAAGTAAATAATTAAGATTTGTAATGATCTATAATCCTATCTAGGCATGGGTTTTATGACTTTCTAAGGTTTTAACAAACCAGGATTTAACTCCCAGGATTTAAATTGTAAATAAAATCTTTTTGACAATCCAGCCTTTTATTTGGCATGTTACTTTGGAAAGCCCTGTCAGACAAATAATGGTAAACCTTGTTGCATTGCTTGGGTAAATGCTATAGCTGCTTAGATTGATCGATCCACGATAGATAGACTCAAGACAAGGGACAGCAACCTGGCTATGTGTGCTTGCCTGACATTCTTTCATGACTCTGTAACATAGACTCCTGATTCAGACTGTATGTTACCATATATGGGAGACAAAGGAGCAAGAATTGTACAAAAGACAACCCTGTGCTGTATTTGGGGCTCAGCTTTTTGGGTCTTAGCCCGCTGAGCCCGTGCTGGCTATGAATAAAGTTGCTTCCTGAAAGAAAAGTTTTAGTGTCCTGACTCTCTGTGTGTGACTCACCACTACATTTTATGGGGGCTTGCCTGGGAGGTGGAGATCGTGTTTCACCTCCCTTGTCGTTGGGGTACAAACCTTGGGGCACTGGGAGAGGCAACCTAGCCCTCCTGATGTGCTGGGAGAGGACCTCCAATGCACAAAGGAACGCAGTGAGGCCCAGGAACCTGCCTCAGGGAGCGCCACCCATCAGACTGGTAAGAACCTGGGTTTGTTTTGGTAGAACTGCCCCTAAGAAGAAGAAGGGTGTCATGATTACCTCCCAGAGTTGCCCGAGTAGTTCCATAAGGAATGAAACTGCAACCCAAGGTTCTGGGCAATGGGTGCTGGGTAGTTGGTTGGAGTCACTGTGTGACTGTGTGTGAATGAGATGGACATTGGAAAGGTTCAGACCTGACCAATGGGCCAAGCAACTGTGGAGTCCTGATCCGCGTGTTCTGTGCTGAACTCCTATGACTTTGGGCAATGTCAGACTTCCCGGGAGTCTAATCTGGGTCAGGGCTTGATACTGAACCCGCCAAAGCTGAGAGGCACCTGAAATATTACCGGAGAGTGGCCAGAAATGGATAAAGTGAGTGTGTGTCCTCTCCAAACTAGTCCCTCATTCCTCTTTTTTCCCTCATGTGCATGAAAGTTGTCCATTAGGGGGGAAAGTGGCTGAAGCAGAGTAAACTGACTCCACTAGAGTGTATGGTGAGGAATTTCAAAAAAGGATATTCAGGAAATTATGATGTGAAATTAACCCCCAGAAAGCTCTGGACATTCTATGAACTTGATTGGCCATAGTTTGGGGTGGGCTGGCCCTCCAAAGTCTCACTTGATAAGGAACTAGTTGGCCAAATGTTCAGGGTCATTGAGGGGGACTCAGGTCACCCTGACTGATTTCCTTACATTGACTGTTGGTAAGACCTGGTCCTAACCCAGCCACCTTGGCTAAAATTCTACATTGAAGAGAACTGTGAAGTTATGATGGCTCATGTCACAGCTTCCTCCAAATGCTGGCCCAAAACTGAAAAACCTATACTGTCAGGAGAGGCTGAGGGGACCCCACCACCATATGACCCCCTGTACCCCTCACTGCCACCTGTGCCTCCAGTCGCCAGGGCTGCCGAAACCCCACCAGAGCCTGCCCCTAGTCCCAGGGCCTTGCCACCTCTAGCACTATCAGCCTCTCCGGATGTGACCAGCTCACCTGGACCACCAGTCCTAACCCCATACACCCCTTCCAGAAGGCAACTAGAAGGTCAGGTCAGCGGAGACAGTCCCTCCCTGCAGCAACACTGTGGTGCTCTGCAGATGCCACTGAGGGAAACTAGGGGACCCATATATTATGATCAGGAAGGCCAGATCCAAGGAGGCCAGTGTGTTTTTGTGTACCAACCCTTTGCCACTACAGACCTCCTAAATTGGAAGCATGACACTCCCTCCTATGCAGAGAAGTCCCAGGCTATGATTGAACTAATGCAGTCCATAACTCACACCCATAAACCTACCTGGACAGGCTGCCACCAACTCCTCCTGACCCTCTTTGACATGGAGGAACACCACCAAATTACCCAGGTGGCCCTAAAATGGTTAGAGGAGAATGCCCCAGCCGGGACGCTAGATACCCGGGCTATGCTTGGGCTCACTTCCCTGGCGAGGACCTCAAATGGGACCCAAATGACTCAAGTGTAGATGGAGAGCTTGCAAGGACTGAACAGTATCAAGAAGCCCTTCTAAATGGCATGAAGGAAGGGGGGAAGAAAGGCCATAAATATAAGTAAAACATAGAAGTGCTCCAGAGAGCCTTAGCTAGTTCTATGAGAGACTTTGCGAGGCATTTCATCTCTACATTCCTTTAGATCCAAAGGTGCCCATTGGTCAGCAGACGGTCAATGCAGCTTTCATAGGCAAGGTCCACGGGGACATCCGACACCAGCTGCAAAAGCGACAGGGTTTCACTGGCACAAAAGCCAGTCAATTGCTAGAAGTAGCAACTTACGTGCTTGTCAACTGTGACTTGGCGGCATAGAGGGAGGAACGTCGGAAGGTGCAGAAAAAGGCAGACCTATTAGCTGCTGCCTCGGTGGAGCAGTCAGAATGCTCCCGGAAAGGGGCCCTGCCGGGATGGGGCCAGGGCCAAAAAGGGGAACAGCAGGGAGGATCATCACACCTAGGACCAAAGTTAGAATGGAACCAGTGTGCTCACTGTCGTCAGGAGGACCACTAGAAAAATGAGTGCCCCCTGTGGCTGGGTAATTGTCAGCAGGGTCCCAGGCAGAAAGAAAGAGGCTGTGTGGTCCAAGGCCAGTACCAACCAGCATCATGGCATCGTGGGGCCCTCAAAGATGATTTTGTGGGGCTGACCGCCATGGAGGAGTATGAGGAGGACTAGGACAGACCAGGCTCTATTTTGTTAGGGCCACAAGAGCCTATGGTCTGGATGAATGTGGGGGCAGGGGCATCCCATCAACTTCATGGTAGATATTGGGGCAAAATACTCAGTGGTGACCCAACCTGTGGACCCCTCTCACAGAGACAAGACACCATTGTGGGGGCCACAGGCATTTGGACATGCTGTCCCTTCCTTCTGCTTTGGCAATGCAGTTTAGGTGGCCATGAAGTCATCCATGAACTCCTGTACCTCCCGAACGCCCCGTGGCTTTAATGAGCCAGGACCAATCAGGAAAGCTGCAGGCCCAGATAACTTTCAACTCTCAGGGACAAACTGCCCTGACCCTACAGAAACCAAAAGCAAAGATCATGACTTTCATGATTCCCCAGGGGGAAGAATGGTACCTCTACAGTCTCACGGAAGAGCCACAACAGGGACCTGAGCTGCCCTTCAGAGTCCTGGAGGTGTGGGCTGACGACAATCCACCAGGACTGGCCCAGAATGTACCTCCAGTAATTGTAGAACCAAAGCCAGCGGCAGAGCCCATCCACTAAAACCAGTATTTCATCCCTCATAAGGCATAGATGAGGATACAGAAGCACCTGGAGAGACTTTTTTATTGTTTTTTTTTTTAAATTTCTGAGAGAGAGAGAGAGAGATGACGTGAGCAGGGGAGGGTCAGAGAGAGGGGGAGACACAGAATTCAAAGCAGGCTCCAGGCTCTGAGCTGTCAGCACAGAGCCCAACACGGGGCTCGAACTCACAAATTGTGAGATTATGACCTGAACGGAAGTTGGCCACTTAACCAACTGAGCCACCGAGGCGCCCCTGAAGAGACTTCTAAAATACAGGATCCTCCGACCCTGTCAGTCATGTTGGAACACACCTCTCCAACCAGTCCAGAAGCCATGAACCGGTGACTGTCGGCCAGTCCAAGACCTGTGCACAGTAAACCAAGCTGTTGACACCCTGTACCCACTTGTCCCAAACCCATACACTCTCTTGGGTCTTATCCCACAGAAGCTGCCTCCTTCACATGCCTGGACCTCAAGGATGCTTTCTTCTGCATCTGCCTGCCCACCTCCCGGAGTCAACCAATCTTTACCTTCCAGGGGGAGAATCCTGAAAATGGTGACAAGGGCCGGTTGACTTGGACCAGGTTGCCTCAGGGGTTCAAAACCCCCCCAGCTATTTTCGGCACTGCATTAGCCTCAGACCTAAGAGGCTTCCCAGTGGATCATCATGGGTGTGTCCTGCTTCAGCACTTAGATGACTTAGTGCTGGCTGGCAGGTCCCGGGAGGTTTGCATGGAACTCGGCAGCTCCTTACCCTCCTATGGGAACCTGGCTGTAAGGTCTCAAGGAAAAAGGCTCAAATCTGTCAAAAGAAAGTCAAGTACCTTGGCTTTCACCTCTCCCAGGGGCAGCGTTAACTTGGCCCGGAGAGAAAAGAGGCCGTTTGTTCCATCCCAGTCCCATCGACTCAACACCAGATCCCAGAGTTTCTCAGGGCCGCAGGCCTCTGTAGAATCTGGATACCTAACTTCTGGGTCTTGGCAACACCCCTTTATGAGGCCATAAAGAGGGGAGAGTGGGAACCTCTGCTGTGGGAGCAAGTACAGCAAAGGGCCTTTGAAGAAGAGATCAAATGGGCCCTTGCCAATGCACCTGGTCTGGGGCTCCCAGACACGTCCAAGCCCTTCTTCTTATACGTTCATGAATGTACTGGCATCGTGGTGGAAGCCCTAACACAGATGCTGGGGTCAAGGCATCGCCCGGTGGCATATCTCTTCAAGCACCTTGACTCGTGCCCAAGGCTGGGCCTCTGCCTACGGGCACTGGTAGCTATGGCCCTCTTAGTGTCCGAGGCTGACAAGTTACCTATGGCACAAGGATTGACAGTCTGAGTGCCACATTCAGTATTGACATTAATGGATTATAAAGGACAGTACTGGCTCACCAACACCCAGACGGTCAGACCTCAGGGAATGCTATGTGAGAACCCCCACATCCACCCAGGAGTAGTGTGGACCCTGAACCCCACAAACCTACTACCTATCAGTCCAGGCCAGCCAGACCATGACTGAAGTCATGGATGAGCTGTCCTCCAGCCGACCAGACTTGAGGAACCAGCCCCTCAAGGACCCCGATGCTGAGTATTTCACCAATGGTAGCAGTTTTGTGAAAGAGGGAGAGCTCCTTGTAGGGTACTCCATGATAACCCTGAATTCTGTCATTGAGGCCAAACTTCGGCACAGAAGGCAGACCTCATCACGCTAACCTTCCAACTGACGATAAGGATATGTGTTAATATATACACAGACTCTAAGTATGCCCTCTCCACCCTCCACGTGCATGGGGCCTTATACAAAGAGAAAGGTCTAATAAACTCAGGAGGAAAAGACATGAAGTATGGTAAGGAAATCCTTGAGCTCTTAGACGTGGTGTGGGACCCTAAGAGAATGCATTGTCAGGGACAACAAAGGGGAGACACCACAGCTGCACGGGGAAACTAACGCAGACCGAGACGCAAAGTGTGCAGCCTCCAAAGGAACAGTGGAACCAGCGGCTTTAACTGTTGCCTCGCCCACCGGCCGAATGAGACCCTAATTACTCACAACACAAGAGTGCCTGGCTGAAGACTGAAAACGGAAGTTACCTCCCAGGGGGGTGTGGGACTGTGAAGCGTAGCAATTCCTGAGGCCCAGGCCCCAGCGTCTGTCAGGCAGTCCCAGCAGGAAACCCACACTGGCTGAACGGCTCTCATGGCTACATCAGGCCGACATTTCTACGTCCTTTGGCTGTCCAGCACGGCCGGAGTGGTATGCGAGCAATGTGAAGTGTGTGCCAGGAATAACTCACCTCGGGGATCCAAGGCCGCCCCTGGGCTGCAGAGTGTCACTAGAGCCCCATTTGAAAATGTGATGGTGGACTTCACTGGGCTCCCCAGGTCCAAGGCCATAAATATCTGTTGGCCTTTGTGTGCACTTCCTCAGGCCGGGTAGAAGCCTTCCCCACTCGCACAGAAAAAGCACATGAAGTTGCCCAACTTCCTCTAAAAGAAATTATTCCTCAATTTGGGATCCCTATCACTATGGGATCAGATAATGGGCCAGTATCCATGGCTGAGGTGGTGTGGCTCATGGCAAAGGGGTTAAAGATTACCAGGAAGATACACACGACATACAGACCCCTGAGCTCTGGGGAAGTGGAATGAATGAACTCAACTCTGAAGCTGCAATTAAATAAACTACATCAGGGAACCCACCTGACGTTGGTGATTGGCAACGCTGGGACCAGGTGCTGCCAATCACCTTGTTAAGAATCAGTTGTAGCCCCACTAAGCACATGGGCTCTCCCCTTATGAAATCCTATGTGGGCACCCCCCCTCCCCCATAACCAAGTCAGGCTAGGTCTGTCGATGGGTCACTTGGACCTTACTATACCATACCCACTTCTCATGCCAGGGAGAAATCCTGGGGGCCTGCAGACACAATAAGCCCACGTATTCTATCTGCCAAGGTGAGAGGCAATACACTTGCTTTGACCCACAGTACTCCCCCAGTGAAGATTGGTTAGAAGGCCGATCCTGACAAGAGCGGGGAGCCTTGGTCAGCGGGACACAAATTACTAACCCAAAACAACCGGTGTCAATGCTGTTTAACTGACGTATATGCGGTTATAGGTATTGGCTCAGAGGCATCTGTCATACGAAAACATGGGCAGTTGTCATAGAGGGCCCAAGGACTCTTACATACAATGTGTACAATGTGGAGGCTTAGCCTGGGGACAGGAATGCCGACTCAATGACAAATACCTGTGTGAAGAAATGGTTTCTGTGCCTATACACCTGAGTTCTTACGCCGCAGCTGGAGCTGCGTTTCATGGGCTACTTGGAAAAAAGAAGGCACAACAGCGCTCTTTCAGAAGAGGGCTGCTACACCAGGCTGTCAATCAAAGGCCTGTAACCCTGTTAATTTTACTATCATTAGCCCAGGAGACTCCAAATGGCAATGGGGCACCCAAATTGGCATCTGGATCCGTGGGCAAGACAGAGACCCAGGTGTAGCAGGATTCTTATGCGGAGAGATGGGACACTGAGGCTTTTCTGTCTAGGAAGCAAAATTATTCTTGCCAGCATGGGCACAGTGGGTTTGTACCCGAAAAACTGAGCCTTGAGCACAGCACATGTAGCCTTTTATGCAACTGTTACTTCTTTGTCTCTCATATATGGTCACAAATATTCTCATTGGACACAGTCCCAGTTACAGAGTCGTGTTAGAGTTATGCACGTGTGTACAGGAGTTGATGGCACCACGTTGCCTTCCTTTGTTCTGAGGAGGCCTCTACCACATTCCTGAGGGAGAGGCTCTACTACATTCCCCTCCTTGATGCTCCGATCCCCCTCTTTTGGGCCAAAGAGCATCATCTTGGTTTAGAGATTTATATTTCCATAACATCATCACATGCGTGGCTGTTTTCCTTTTGACCATTGCCTCTGTGAGGCTTTAGACAGACCATATAACCAGGGGAGATGGGCAGGGTTAAGAAAGCTCTCAAAATCAAGAGAATAATACCTAGGAGGGTAATCCCTAGGAGTTGAAAGCCATCCTCCAAATAACTCCATGGGGTTCTAACTTTTCCAGGTCTGGACTGGGACATGGGCAACCTTCTTGTTCAATCTGTGATCTCCTCTATGACTTTTCCTTCGTCATCTATCTGTAGGCGGCCCTTGCTTAGCTTAAACTTTCCACAAACTCCTCCCCCAGAAGCAAGCAAGTAATCAAAGGTTAAGCGATTTTGATAGGTAGCATCATGCACTTTGGTTTTCTGCTTGGCTAGTAAGTTAAGAACCCTGGAAGTTTTGTTATAATGTCTACAACTGCTTACAGCATGATTATGCAGTTTAGCATGTCAATGGGGGTGCGGTAGCCCCAGGACCCAACTTCTGCCCAGGTGCCAGGGCCATATTATCGTATTATATGCTGACCAGCCTGAGGGAAGTATGTATACGCCGTCGCTCCACATATCCACATATCTATGTGTCCTTCCACGTAGTCTAATCCACCTGGGACCTGCCATTTGATGGCCGCATCGACACTGTCCCAGGCCTCTTGGAGAGGAGGGAACCATGTTGGTTCTCCCATATACATAGCAAGAAGAGATCTTTAGAGTCTGGGCTACAGTCTCTGCCAGGGCTAGAAGCAGATTTTTTGTCATGATGGAGACAGGAGAAGGACCCTTTTCCATTTTTTCATAAAAAACCCGAAAATGAAAAACCTGGTGGGTCGTGGCCTTATGTGTGACGGTAACTCTCTTAAAATGCAACATGGTTCCTGGGTCTGTGCCCTACCCATAGATAAGTATGCCAATCTGGCAACCCGTTTTCCATTTTGAGTCTCTGGGGTCAAGGATGGTAACTGTGGGAGCTCGACAGTGACCACAAGAAAGCGTGGTTAGGGACGCGGAGATGTGCCTGCACACGCGACTCTCTTCCTGGGCAGATCATGCCTGCAAACAGGATGTTCTGCCAAGGGGCCTGCACACAATATCCAAGGTTAATGATCCGCTCGCAAACGAGGGAACATGCCCTCCTTAGATATAAGGAGGAGGCTGGAATTGTGAGCAGGCCTCTTAGTAAACATGCTGTGGTCGCTTCCTCCCTTTGCTCCCCCCTGTCCTTGGAATGTGTTGGGCTACTTGGCCTTGTTTGGTAAAGGAATGCATCTTGTAGATTTCAGTTTGTATCCAGTTACCGGGGTATAAAATAAACCGCAAGAGGGGCTTGGTGGAATTGTTCCTCCGGCCGGAGTTGTGTCTGTGTCTGTCTTTTGTGTGTGTCTTGTCTTTGTGTCATTTCGTCCGCAACATCTGGCGCCCAACGTGCGGGCTCGAGGGCAAACGAAACCGAAAGGGTGAGTACCCCTTGGGGATTGTAGGTCCAAGGCAAGGGAACTTTCGGGAAAATTATGGGGAATTCCCCATCAGCAAAGGCACAATACATGAAGCTAGTCAAAGGACTTCTCCACTCCATCGGAGAAAAACGTGTAGTCGCCATTTATTTCACCTTGTGGAGCAGCATTGTTATGGGTTTAAGTGCCAACCCAAAGTACAATTAAACTTAAAGGAATGGAAATTAATACAGAAGGAATTACGGCAACAGCATCAGAAGGGTAACGTAATCCCTTTGAAATTGTGGACTCTATGTAGTGCTATCACTCAAGCACTTGCATTGCTTTCTGCAATTAAGGAGTTGGTGGGAAGAGGAAGCCCGAAAGCAGGCTCGAATTTATGAGGGACAGAACCCTCCTGGTCCCCTGGAGGATAAATTGATGGGAGAGGGACAGTTTCGAGCCTTGAGAGAACAGGCTCAATTTTCCGACCAGGATTTACAACAGGAGCGCCAGGTATTTCTTAGGGCTTGGCGCCGTGCTGTACCTACTGGCCACGCTCAGCCTTCTTTCACAGAAAACTTTACAAGGACCCAATGAACCCTATACTGATTTTCTTGCTAGATTGCGGGTGGCTGTTGAGCAGGCTGTTGGACGTGATGAAATCTTGAAGATACTTTTGCAGACACTTGCTTTTGAAAATGCAAACCCGGAATGTAAACGTGTTTTGGGCCCTTTAAAGGGGCAGGGAGCTTCTATAGCTGAAAATATTAGAGATTGTCCAGGAGTGGGAGGAACTGAACATAATGCTGCTGTTTTTGCTACTGCTGTGGCTCAGGCTATGAAGCCCTCCAAGAAATTGTTACCATTGTGGGAAGCCTGGACATACGAAAAAGGATTGCAGAAAATTGAGGGCAAAACAAGGAGATACAAAACGAAATAAGCCCCCTGGGCTTTGCCGCCGATGCGTCAAGGGGCTTCATTGGACCAATGAATGTCATTCTAAAACTGATAAATACGGCAATCCTATTGGCAACCCACATTCGGGAAACTACTTAGCGGCCTCAGTCCCCGGGGCCCAAGAACAATGCCGGGGACTCAATTGGCTGTGCCTCCCACTCCTCAAGGAACCCCTTTGTTTTCCAACAACCCTTAGAGATGACTGCTGCATCAGGAACAGCTAAACCTTTAAGGGTGTCAGAGTTATTCTCTGCAACCTCAGGGAGTGCGGCTGCTGATTTACCTCTCGCTGAAAATGTTCTTTTGTGTCCGGGAGGTGGCATTTATAAATAAAGAACAAACATATTGGGCCCATTGCCTAAAGGCACCTTTGACTTAATATTGGGCCGCAGCAGCGCAGCTTCAAGAGGCCTAACCGTAATTCCTGGAGTTATAGACTCTGATTTGGTCGGAGAAATTTTCATCATGGTTTCTACTTCTATTACACTTTCACTATTGGCTGGAGAACGTATAGCACAAATACTTCTCTTATCTTCCCTTTTCTGCTCTTCCTAATGAAAGGTCAGGAGGTTTTGGAAGTACTGGGCAACATATATTTTGGGAGATGCTTATCAAGGATTCTCGCCCCGTTCTTTCTTTCACCATACAGGGAAGGAACTTTGAAGGGTTCATAGACACAGAGGCAGATGTTTCAGTCATTTCCTCTCAACAGTGGTCCCGGGACTGGAACAAAGACAAAAGTCCTCTAATGCTGAAAGGATGGGGCTCCATTGCAGATGTTTGGAAAAGTGCTCGTCCTTTACAATGCCAGTTCCATAATGGAAAAACAGCTTTTGTCACTTTTTATATTGTTAGTAGACCTATGAATATATGGGGAAGGGATCTTCTCTCTCCCATGGGGGCTTCTGTAACCATTCCGTCGGAAAACTAGTGGCCACTGCTCAAGGTCCTCGGGCACTCCCATTAACATGGATAATTAATACTCCCAAATGGGTTGAGCAGTGGCCATTACCAAAAATGAAGGTCGAGGCCTTAGAGCAATTAGTATCAGAGCTCGAGCACACAATCTGGCCATTGTTCCTGTTGCTATTGACCCAATACCTTGAAAGTCAGATACTCCTGTTTGGGTGGAACAATGGCCCTTCTCAAAAAAAGAGAAAATAGCAGCACAACTTATGGAACAACAGCTTAAAGAAGGACATACCGAGCCTTCCAAGAGTCCATGGAATACTCCCATTTTTGTTATTAAGAAAAAATGAGGTAAATCAACTTATCATCTGGATCCTTAAATGCACATGTGCTTCTGTCTGGGGGATTAAATGAAAAGCTGGACGCAGCTATTTCCCTCCCCCAGGGCACACCGAGATGTCGGTTGGCCCTTCAGCAAACTCATCAACCTGTTTTGTGGTCACTTCTGCATCTGTTTTGTCCTGTTTGTCATTGTCATTGTTAGTCTTATCTGTAGAATTTCTGTGAGAGGGAATATAGTAAGCTCTAGTATAGATATAGATATAGATGTACATATAGATATAGGTATAGATGTGAATATGCAATTCGGTCTGGCTTGCCTGCTGGGTTTGATTCTGTGGCTCCACGGGTGGGCGCCCTTAAGGTCCCAAAAAGCCTCTGGAGTCTGACTGTGCCTGTCTGCGATTTTGTGGTAAACGGCATACAGTCTATGGTGGCATCGGAATAGTTTCCAACGCTGAGACCACTACAGCTAAGTATCCCTTAAGTTCTTTTGCGACACGACCAAACTGACATCTGACCGGTCTCCTCATTAGAGAGGGCATCCCCAACCCTTTGTCTGTCTTTGTGACATTGCCTCACTACAAGTGTGCCCAACCAATATGCGGAAAAACCTCATAAAGGAGACCTTATTGGTCTGGCTGAAATAAATTTAGACTGAAGGGGATGTTAACTCTCCTGTTCTCTGCTCCTCTTTCTAGTAAATGTTGAGGGCTTCTCACTCATTCTTTTCCCAGATTAATGGCTATAATTGCAGCCAACTGTGGCTGGTTTACCTCGGGACGGGGACTTTAAGGAATATTCCCAAGCAGCTGCCGAAACTCCTTTTGTTTTGGGGAAGTTCCTTGTCTTCTCCAGACGGATATAGACTGCCTAACAAACCTTAAGTCTTCTCTGTCTAAGTTCACAGAATTTAAAACTGCTAATTCTCTTTCTCTGCCTCCTGCTGTCAACTTGCCTCTTCTGCCTTCCCCATTCGTTTTGCTCTGTGCAGCCTGCTGAGCTGCAGGCTATTTACTTAGTTTTGCAAGACTTTCCTCAACTCCCTGTTAACATTGTTTCAGATTCTCGGTATGCTGTTCTCTCTTGTTTGCAGCTTCCTCAGGTTTCCCTGCCTCTATCTCTTAAGACAGATATTGACAAATTGTTTTATCAGGTACAACGATCAATCCTGCGGCGTTCAGAATTAATTTTCTTTACCCATATCCGTGCACATTCCGCCCTTCCTGGACCCTTGTCATTCGGAAATGCTGTAATTGATGAATTGCTTTATCCTATAGAAGCAGCAAAACCAGAACATCGTTTGCAACATACTAACTCTAAAGGATTAAAAAAATCTTATGCTATTACTCGAAAACAAGCTCAAAACATTGTTTGCTCTTGTTCTATTTGTGCACCTTTTACCTTACCATTTACCCCACCAGGTGTCAACATAAGAGGATTGCAAGCAAATCAGGTATGGCAAATGGATGTAATTTTTATTTCATCTTTTGGACAACAAAAATGTGTCCATCATACTATAGATACATGCACACATTTCCAGTGGGCTACTGCATTACATTCTGAAAAGGCTGACGCTGTTATTAACATTTATTATCTTGTTTTGCAGTTATGGGGATCCCAATTGAACTGAAAACTGATAATGCACCCGCCTATCAGTCTGCAAACTTAGCTCACTTTTTATCCCAAAATCATGTAATTCATACTTTTGGTATCCCTTATAATAGTCAAGGACAAGCTATTATTGAAAGGGCTAATCGTACTTTACGTGAGTATGTTGAAAAAATAAAAAAGGGGGAACAGGAGAGATTTATGAAACCAAAAGACATCTTGAATAAAACCTTACTAACTTTAAATTTTCTGAATATTTGGAGCAAAGAAAATCTATCAGCAGCAGAATTGCATTTTCGAAGGAAAGAGGAAGAGAAGATGGCTGTGATTACCTGTCAGGTAATGTATGTGCAAGCGGTAGAATATACTCATTGGGCTTATGTTCCTAATCCTCCTCTTGTGAGAGCTGTCTCTTGGGGTGAACCTGAAGTACAGGTATGCACCAATGAAACTGCATTCTTCCCACCACCCGTGTATGGAGGAATTGAGCATCTGTATCATCATAATAATCAATATAACATAAGTAATGATACTGTTGCAGTGGAGGGTCTCCCCTTGTGCATCGGAGGACATCCCTTTGGCCTCTCTACAAGAAAGCATAATCATTACTCTTAGAATACCTGGGAGGTAACATATAATAATTATCACCCTGCTGTCTTTACTGTGCTTGTTTCCACCAGGGGATTCAACGCCTCTACGACGCCAATGAGTCACCATCCTGATACCTTTATACCATTATGCCCTTCTAATTTTTTATCCCTTCTCTAGAATCTTTGAAATGGGAAAGATGCCGAGGCCATCGGCCTTTTAAGGTCATGAATTATTCTGGATTTGTTATTGTAGATTGGAGCCCTGATCATGATCAAATTTTGGAAAAATGGTCTAACAAAACTTTCAAATGGCATCGAATTAATGGTACTTTAATGGGTAACGGTAATGAAACCTTAAAATGGCAGCAGTTTGCACTCGTTCCCCCTCAGTTGCAATTGTTAGGGTATCCCCACTTTCAAGGGAATATTTGGAAATTATGGGCAGTTTCAGGAAATCTCACTATATGGTTGGGAAACTATACTTTGAATATGACTGACAGTTCAGGTCCCTTTCATGTTAACTTGCATGTTAATAAGCCCAATTCTGCTATGGCTTGTCTAAAATACCCCTTTGCATTGCTGTATGGGAATTGGACTTGGAATGCTACAGAGGGATCTATATCATGTAATCATTGTAATTTAACACAATGTGTAAATCAGTCATGGTGGAAAAGTTTTGAAACACAAATCAATAACTCTAATTTTTCATTGGTGATTGTGAAAACTAGAACCGAAGTATGGTTGCCTGTAAATTTGACAAGACCTTGGTCGGACTCTTTTGCTGTATCTCATTTGGTGACTGCTATACAGACCTTGCTTCACCGGTCCCGACGCATGCTTGGAATAATCATAGCTTCGGTTCTTGCAGTGGCTGCAGTTACTGCAACCGCTGCCGTGGCTGGACTAGCTTTGCATCAAGGGGTCCAAACAGCAGACTTTGTACGGGAGTGGCATAAAGACTCTCATTTATTATGGCAACAACATTGAGATCTGGATGCACAACTTGCAACTGATGTACTCATTCTTCAACATACTGTTTCGTGGCTTGGGGATCAATTAACTGTCTTATCCACAAAAGGTGTATTGAAATGTGATTGGAACTCCTCTCAATGATGTATAACATCTGTGCCTTTCAACATGAGTGGGGGTTGGGAAAAGGTGAAACGGTCATTAACAGGGCATCAAAACCTAACTAAGGAAATTATGGAGTTAGAGCAGCAAATTTTGTCTACATTTAGCAAAACACTACCTGACATTACTGGGTCCGATCTGTTAAGGGATTTACAGAAAGGGATGAATAATTTGAATCCTCTTGGGCATGTGTCTGCCCTAATTGGAACTGTTTTCGTGAATACTTTATTCATAATACTTTTATGCTGTGTTATTATTTTAGTCTTCCGGTGCTGGCGAAGAAGGCAACAACTAAAAAAGGATAGACAACGCGTTCTCGCCGCCTTACAGTTTGCTACCGCTTCTCAGAAAAAAGGAGGAGATGTGGGAGCCCGACAGTGAGCACAAGAAACAATGGTTAAGGAAGCAGAGATGTGCCTGCAAACAAGACTCTCTGCCTGGGCAGATCATGCCTGCAAACAGGATGTTCTGCCAAGAGGCCTGCACACAATATCCAAGGTTAATGATCCGGTCGCAAACGAGGGAACATGCCCTCCTTAGATATAAGGAGGAGGCTGGAATTGTGAGCAGGCCTCTTAGTAAACATGCTGTGGTGGCTTCCTCCCTTTGCTCCCCCCTGTCCTTGGAATGTGTTTGGCTACTTGCCCTTATTTGGCAAAGGAATGCATCTTGTAGATTTCAGTTTGTATCCAGTTACCGGGGTATAAAATAAACCGCAAGAGGGGCTTGTGTAGAATTGTTCCTCCGGCCGGAGTTGTGTCTGTGTCTGTCTTTTGTGTGTGTCTTGTCTTTGTGTCATTTCGTCCGCAACAGTAACTTAACAGAGTTACTGGTCCCTAATTGGCAGTTTGACTCAGCCACACCCTTTTGGAGAAGTGCTGTTCTGTCTTTAGTCAGCCAGGTGGCCTATGTGACAAAGCTTCAATAAGGACAGAAGAATTCAGGTGCCTGGGACCAGGAACTACACGTGCCAGACCCCTCATGCATGTATTTACCATGGAGTCGGTCTTCTCATTCTGATGTCAGACCTCCAATGCAAACCATATGGCAACCTGTCCCCTATGGCTGTCCATACATCAGACAATATAACTACTGGCTGGTTTGAAGTGGTCATTTTAGTTTTGTTAATTAGACAGCCCACACTGGCGATGCCTATCTTGGGGTAACTCCGGACCTCTAGCCATTCCTCTGTTGGGGGTACTGTGGATCATAACAAGTGTATTGACTCTTATGTTGGCAGATAGAATAGACGGGCTTATTGTGTCTGCAGGGTCCCAGGATCTTCCCCTGGCATGGGAAGTGGGTATGGTAGAGTAAGGTCCAAGTGACTTCCTGGCCTGACCTGACTATGTGAATACACAGGTCACGTGATGAGAAATCTAGGTCTACGGATTGGGTCTAGATTAGAAGCAACCAATACTAACGAAGCATTCTATCCACAAAAGGAAGGTGAATGCTAACAGAGACCTCTCACCACACTCCCAGCTGGCCAGGGCAGCCACTGCCAACCCTATGACAAAGAGTAGAGCAAGAATCACAATAACAGTGAGATACAAGGGGTGACAGTGTGTCACAGTGAGGAAACAGATATAGAAAATAAGGACAGTCTATTTGTTCCATCAGACTGTCGATTCCTCAGGCTTCTTCTGTGTGTAGATGAGTCAGCTTCCGGAGTGACTCAAGCAGGGCTGCCATCTCTGGGAGCCTCTGGAGGTGCAGATTGCTTCTTCCGTATGGGCAGCTTGCACGGTGTTGCTGAATCAGGAAGGCACTCCTTGTTTCAAGAAGCAAGCTTCACTCAGTTGTAGTAAATCCAGAGACCCACTTTGGCACCTTTCCTGCACTAGGGGTGAACAAAATGACAGTGAACCGGCCCCTCTATAGGGCTGTTAGGGGTTGGAAATTACCCTTCTTTATCCATATTGCATCTCCTGGTTTAAAGTGGTGAGTGTCAGGGGTCAGATTCATAGGTAATCGTTCACTGACCCAGTGGTGTAAGGTGGTTAGTGTAGAGCCAAGGGCTCGCATCTGTTACCTTAGGGTTAGATTGCCTGTCTCATTCAGATCCCCCCTTATGCCCTGGGTAATGGGGGGAAGGAAGCCATAAAGGGTTTTATGAGGAGAGACCCCCGTCTGCTTCCTCAGCCTCCCACTCGCAGCTGCAGTCGGCCTCGCTGAAGGCCCCTTATCTCTCCCTGCCTGATGTTACCCTTTTCCCTAGTTATTTCTCCCCTGGAACAGGGCCTGGAACTGCTGTTGCGGAACAGGGACGATGACGGTTCTGGCTTCTTGGAGCTGATAAAGGACAGTGTGGGGATACGGCAGTTCGAGGCTACCCGAGGGTCGGTCGAGCGCCCCACGGTATGGTTTTCCAGGAAGGCCGGCAGGCATGAGGCGGCATAGACATCTTTGCGGACACAAAGAGAAAAACACTAAAGATTATACTGACCAACAAGATGGCATCTTAAGATGTCCCCGGTTCCCAAACTAGTCAAACAATCCAGGAGAGACCCCGACTTTGTCCGGTTACGCCCGAGCATCATCCATGGGTTCTAAGACTCTGTGAGAATCACCGGTCATATTGAACAACACACGTCAGGGAATCTCTCATAACCCAGGTGACGGAGGAGCAGTGAGTAATCGATGGTGGCTCTGTTCTCCAGGAGTCCGGCCCTGGCTTTATTTATTTTCTTAAATAATCTAATGCTTGTGAGGTGTTATTTAGAGCTTTGCTGCATATAAGCAGACATTTTGCTTTGTTTTGAGGGGTAAAACTTCTCCAAGACCTGAGAGTCCTACTAGAGAAAGAGTCCAGGCAGCCGGTCACCATTATTCATTTGCAAATGTGTAGGTCAGCCAAATCTGGGTGTTGTTTTACAAAGCAGAGCTTTTATTATTTCTTGCACCTTTTCTGCCCTGCAGGGAGGCCGCTGCCAAATCAGTACAAGTATCAACCTGCACCAACAAATGCGCAAGCCCCTCTGACCTTGGCATAGCAGCGAAACCGAGTTGCAGTTTTCCCCCGGGCAGCCTCCGGGTCCTGACTGCCTGCGTGAGCAAGTTTGTGGCGGAGAGGGCTGTTCTGCACTTCACAAGCTGATACTATTTGGTCAGCTGTCCTTGACACGCTTTCCTCAGTAAACATCTTTCGGGCCACTTGATATGTTCTATCCCTCCCTAAAGGAGAGGCTGATGCTGCATCTTAATGCCCTTCCAGCTCTGCGAGCTCGGTAACTGTAATTGCCTCGCTCTGTTTGTGACCATCCCCAGGGCTGGAGTCCGTGTCCACGAGTCAGACCCAGTTCGTTTCCTTGGGACAGTGGGTGGGACGGAGCCCCCTCTAACAATCGATATGACGGGCAAGCTGCGCTCCCGAGCCCCGGTATCCACAGCTTGCAATGTCCAGTATTTCACCAAAACCCACACAATTGCTTATCTGTCCTGGAGTTAGCAGCACCATTGTCTCTAATTCAGCTATAATGGCCCTTCCTACAAGGGAGTGAGGCTCTCTGGTATTACCGACAAAGAATGAGAAAGAAGTAGTTTTACCCATATGCGTCCCAGGGGTTGAGAGAATAACCTAGAGGTTTTCCGGAGGTGCGTCTAATCGTCACGCTGTGCTTGGACGGCTGGCCTGGAGTGGAACGGAGGACAGAGAAGGTGTCTCCGGTGTCAAGGAGGAAACGAACTGGCTTTTTAGTGACCTGAATTTTGCAGAGTCACCCGAGGCTCTGGGCTTCCGATAGACAGTTGGTTCCGGGGAGCCACCCTGGAGAGCCCCAGGCCCATCAGTCCCTTTCAGGGACACGGCTTAGCTGAGCCCTTGCAGACTGAGGTCCCAGAGGGCATTCAGGCCTCCGGGATTGTCTCTGCACAAGGGGCCTGGCCTGCGGGGCTCTGACTTCTGCGGTCCCTCCTGGGGACGGTCTCGTTTCCAGCGCCCTGACTGGCCACGTAAGTGATATTTGGGGCTGAGACCTCAGGAAGTCTAGTATGACATATTGCGTATGGCCACGACTCAGGCCTCAGATTTTTCTTTAGCTCCCTTCCTGTTTTTCCCTCTTGAACTTGGTTGTAATTTACCCGATCGGTAGCTCGTAAGAGCTCTTCCCGGGTCCCTTCCAGGCCAACAGACAATTTTAAAAAAAATTTTTTTAATGTTTTATTTATCTGAGAGAGAGACAGCGTGAGCAGGGGAGGGTCAGAGAGAGAGGGAGACACAGAATCCGAAACAGGCTCCAGGTTCTGAGCTGTCAGCACAGAGCCCGACACAGGGCTTGAACCCACAAACCATGATGAACTGTGAGATCATGACCTGAGCTGAAGTCGGGTGCTTAACCAACTGAGCCACCCAGGCGCCCCCCAATAGCCAATATTTGTAGCTTCCTCCAAGTGTCTGGGGCCAATTGAGTAACAAATTTGTCCTTTAAAATCATCTCAGCCTTGGGGCGCCTGGGTGGCTCAGTCGGTTAAGCGTGTGACTTTGGCTCACGTCATGATCTCACGGTTCGTGGGTTTGAGCCCCGCGTCGGGCTCTGTGCTGACAGCTCTGAGCCTGGATCCTGTTTCGGATTCTGGGTCTCCCTCTCTCTCTGCCCCTCACCCACATGTGCTCTGTCTCTCAAAAATAAATATATGTACAGAAAATTTTAATCATCTCAGCCTCAGGGGTGTCAAGGAAGATAGCCATATATTTAATGAGAGCCTCCCTCAACCTCTCCAGGAAGGCCCTTGGGCTCTCATTCTCTGTGTGTAAAACATTGGCTAATTTAGCATAATTTGAGGGCTTAACCTTAAACCTCCTTAATTTCTCTAATGCACAAGATTGGAAGTGGTGGCAATAGCATTTCTCAATGGGATGATCACCGTCTCAATTAGGATCTTGAGATGGAACTACTGGGCCCCAGTAGGAAACTGGAAGTTTCGTATAGGACTTCCAGCCCCATGATGATTAATGAGTCGCTTTTTTTTTTTTTCAGAGCTTATGGATCAAAATCATCCCTAGTTTTCAGAATGCCTCCCAAAGGAGTATTGGCCTTGGTTGGGGAATTGCCCATCTACTGGAAAAAGCAGGAAGAGTTGTCCCTTATCTTAATTTTCCGATGCTGGCCAGGAGAAGCCTCATCTCCTGGCCCTGCGTTTTGGCCGCCTGTGCAAGGGCTGACTTTGTCTTCCCTGATTCCTCCCGTCCCTCTGTTGTCCGCCTGTGGGACTTCGGGGGTATCGACTGTGACCAAGCAAGTCTGCCCTGGTTGTAGAAGGGGCACTCATGTCATTTTGGCCTAACAGGAATCCTCTTTACAAATATACTTTAAAAGGCTGGCAAAAACCATTTTTTGTAAGGATAAAATTGTCTGTCAAGAGGGCTAAAAGGGCCAAAGTGGAGGTCTATCTGCTTGCCTTTTCAGCAGTGCCCCCAGCGCCATGCGGATATCCATTGTAGAGAATCTAGGTTGTTACAAACTGGCGTACACTGGGCTAAGGGTGGCAAAATGGCTCCTATGTATTCCAGGAAAAGCTCTTTGCACGTCATAGTCATCTGTCCCTCACGGGCACAGGCATCCATTCCTGTGCTAAACAGAAACAACCCAAATGTGCAGCAGCGAGGACACCGTCACCGTCTCCCCAGCCTTACGATCAAAGGAAGAGCAATTTCAACCAAGGCTTGAGTAAAACAACTCAAGAGGGCATGCTGACCTGCTGACCTGCCTTTTTGGTTGAAACCATATTTTTTCCCATCGTTTTGGGCTGACAAAAGGGAAAAAAATCTTTGTTTATCTCTCTCTCTCTCTTTTCTTTTTTATCAAAAGCATACGAACAATCCAAGAAAACTTTGTCTTTTTAACAGAGAGGAAAGCAGAATTTTAATCTCATACCAGTGTACTTTTTAAAGTCTATTTATTTGGGATGCCTGGGTGGCTCAGTCGGTTTAAGCATATGACTTCAGCTCAGGTCATGATCTCAAGGTTTGTGAGCTCAAGCCCCACATCGGGCTTGCTGCTCTCAGCCTATCAGTGCAGAGCCCGCTTCAGACCCTCTGTCCCCCTCTCTCTGCCCCTCCCCAACTTGTGCTCTCCCAAAAATGAATAGTTTCAAAAATACATTTATTTTAACCTTAGTCTGTCCTGACCACATATAAGATTTCTTTCCCAAGATTTCCCTTCACGACCTTCTACAACTTTCCTTTGCTTTCAGATTTTGACCTAAGCCCTTTTTCTCCAGCCAGTCTCATTTAGGACAATCCTACTTTCTTTTGGCTTCAACAAAAATGTATTCCCATTCCTTATATCTTTCTGACATATCTCCTACTTTTCAACAGAGTTACTTTCCTTATTTTTATCAGTCTTGATTACATTTAGCAGAATTTTAACTCTTAGAAACCTTAGTCTCCAGTGAAAACTAAGTAGTAACCAATTGTGAACTGTCTGTTCATCAGATTCTTTAGATGGCAAACTTTTGAATCCATTATGCACAAAACATGTTTTCCAACAAATCCAAATATCCTTAGTTTCTCTGCAACAAGCCAAAAGCACAAACCTACATCTAGTAATTAGTGCTTTAGCCTCTTACTTCATTAGATATCCGATGAATTCAATCCCAATTTATCATGCAAGCAAAAGTTTAGTGTTTTAGGTTACCAAGAACTTTGAAAGCTACCTTAACAATTACCCATGAAAACTATGAGACAAAGTTAACCATTACTTAAATCATCCTTTTGCTAAAAAATTTGAACAGAGATAACAGGAGCTTATTTGACCTTCAGCAAACCTCGGTAGAATAAGGGTTTTTTTTAATGTTAATAAACATTGTCTATCTCAAACCAACAAACTTAAATTAGCTTAAACACTGAATATGTTTTACTTGAGCCCATGTAAGGCAAATTGTTCCCCATGGTTAACTTTTACCTGGAATGTTGGTGGGGAAATCTGACTTCGGGGTCACTCCTCAACACCTAGAGTGGGGGAGGAGCTGATGGTGGTAAATCCCAAATCCTTGGAATTTCTGATGGTAGTCCCGGAGCTGGTTCTGGGCCTCACCGGCTCCATTGCATGAACATGGGGTCCTCACCCTGGTGCACCGGGAGGGCCCATCTCCTGCAGATCATGTTGTCCGCTGGCACCAGGCAAGGCCGCTTCCCCCAGCGCTCCGAGGTTCACACCCTGGCGCCAAGGGAGGTGGAAACGTATCATCTCCGAATTCCGGACAAACCTCCAAGAACTGTAGCAGGATTCTCACACAGAGAGCATGACACCGAGGCTTTTCTTCCCAGGAAGCAACTTTATTCATGCCAGCACAGGCCCAGAGGGTTTGTGCCCAAAAAGCTGAGCCCCAAAAGCTGCATGGTGTAGCCTCTTACGCATTTTCTATTTCTTTGTCTCCCACATATCGGTAACATATAGACATACAGTCAATTGGTGTTACAGGGTCGTGAGGGATGTCAACGTCTGCACATAGCTAGGTTGCCTTCCCTTATCATGAGGTCTTTTGTCACCACATTCCTTAAGGAGGGGCTCTACCATAGTGAAGCAGTAAAATTCTTTGTGAAAGAGGTAAGGAAGAAAAGTGATTTGTAGGGGGAGGTAAGGGGTGTAAGATCTTTGTGAGGGGAAGTGATGGAGGGAAGCTCTCTGTGAGGGAGGTGGGAGAGATTAGTAGCCTGTGCTGGGGAGGTGATGAAGACATTTATGAGGGAAGGTAATGCCATTATGAGTGGAGGTGAGGGAGGGACGGTCTTTGTGAGAGAAGATGAATAAACTAATCAGAAGCTTAATCACATGTAAGGTTGAATTCCTCCAAAAGGCATTAAATGATGATAGGCTGAGAGCAGCAAGCCCGATGTGGGGCTTGAGCTCACAAACCTTGAGATCATGACCTGAGCTGAAGTCATATGCTTAAACCGACTGAGCCACCCAGGCATCCCAAATAAATAGACTTTAAAAAGTACACTGGTATGAGATTAAAATTCTGCTTTCCTCTCTGTTAAAAAGACAAAGTTTTCTTGGATTGTTCGTATGCTTTTGATAAAAAAGAAAAGAGAGAGAGAGAGATAAACAAAGATTTTTTTCCCTTTTGTCAGCCCAAAACGATGGGAAAAAATATGGTTTCAACCAAAAAGGCAGGTCAGCAGGTCAGCATGCCCTCTTGAGTTGTTTTACTCAAGCCTTGGTTGAAATTGCTCTTCCTTTGATCGTAAGGCTGGGGAGACGGTGACGGTGTCCTCGCTGCTGCACATTTGGGTTGTTTCTGTTTAGCACAGGAATGGATGCCTGTGCCCGTGAGGGACAGATGACTATGACGTGCAAAGAGCTTTTCCTGGAATACATAGGAGCCATTTTGCCACCCTTAGCCCAGTGTACGCCAGTTTGTAACAACCTAGATTCTCTACAATGGATATCCGCATGGCGCTGGGGGCACTGCTGAAAAGGCAAGCAGATAGACCTCCACTTTGGCCCTTTTAGCCCTCTTGACAGACAATTTTATCCTTACAAAAAATGGTTTTTGCCAGCCTTTTAAAGTATATTTGTAAAGAGGATTCCTGTTAGGCCAAAATGACATGAGTGCCCCTTCTACAACCAGGGCAGACTTGCTTGGTCACAGTCGATACCCCCGAAGTCCCACAGGCGGACAACAGAGGGACGGGAGGAATCAGGGAAGACAAAGTCAGCCCTTGCACAGGCGGCCAAAACGCAGGGCCAGGAGATGAGGCTTCTCCTGGCCAGCATCGGAAAATTAAGATAAGGGACAACTCTTCCTGCTTTTTCCAGTAGATGGGCAATTCCCCAACCAAGGCCAATACTCCTTTGGGAGGCATTCTGAAAACTAGGGATGATTTTGATCCATAAGCTCTGAAAAAAAAAAAAGCGACTCATTAATCATCATGGGGCTGGAAGTCCTATACGAAACTTCCAGTTTCCTACTGGGGCCCAGTAGTTCCATCTCAAGATCCTAATTGAGACGGTGATCATCCCATTGAGAAATGCTATTGCCACCACTTCCAATCTTGTGCATTAGAGAAATTAAGGAGGTTTAAGGTTAAGCCCTCAAATTATGCTAAATTAGCCAATGTTTTACACACAGAGAATGAGAGCCCAAGGGCCTTCCTGGAGAGGTTGAGGGAGGCTCTCATTAAATATATGGCTATCTTCCTTGACACCCCTGAGGCTGAGATGATTAAAATTTTCTGTACATATATTTATTTTTGAGAGACAGAGCACATGTGGGTGAGGGGCAGAGAGAGAGGGAGACCCAGAATCCGAAACAGGATCCAGGCTCAGAGCTGTCAGCACAGAGCCCGACGCGGGGCTCAAACCCACGAACCGTGAGATCATGACGTGAGCCAAAGTCACACGCTTAACCGACTGAGCCACCCAGGCGCCCCAAGGCTGAGATGATTTTAAAGGACAAATTTGTTACTCAATTGGCCCCAGACACTTGGAGGAAGCTACAAATATTGGCTATTGGGGGGCGCCTGGGTGGCTCAGTTGGTTAAGCACCCGACTTCAGCTCAGGTCATGATCTCACAGTTCATCATGGTTTGTGGGTTCAAGCCCTGTGTCGGGCTCTGTGCTGACAGCTCAGAACCTGGAGCCTGTTTCGGATTCTGTGTCTCCCTCTCTCTCTGACCCTCCCCTGCTCACGCTGTCTCTCTCTCAGATAAATAAAACATTAAAAAAATTTTTTTTAAAATTGTCTGTTGGCCTGGAAGGGACCCGGGAAGAGCTCTTACGAGCTACCGATCGGGTAAATTACAACCAAGTTCAAGAGGGAAAAACAGGAAGGGAGCTAAAGAAAAATCTGAGGCCTGAGTCGTGGCCATACGCAATATGTCATACTAGACTTCCTGAGGTCTCAGCCCCAAATATCACTTACGTGGCCAGTCAGGGCGCTGGAAACGAGACCGTCCCCAGGAGGGACCGCAGAAGTCAGAGCCCCGCAGGCCAGGCCCCTTGTGCAGAGACAATCCCGGAGGCCTGAATGCCCTCTGGGACCTCAGTCTGCAAGGGCTCAGCTAAGCCGTGTCCCTGAAAGGGACTGATGGGCCTGGGGCTCTCCAGGGTGGCTCCCCGGAACCAACTGTCTATCGGAAGCCCAGAGCCTCGGGTGACTCTGCAAAATTCAGGTCACTAAAAAGCCAGTTCGTTTCCTCCTTGACACCGGAGACACCTTCTCTGTCCTCCGTTCCACTCCAGGCCAGCCGTCCAAGCACAGCGTGACGATTAGACGCACCTCCGGAAAACCTCTAGGTTATTCTCTCAACCCCTGGGACGCATATGGGTAAAACTACTTCTTTCTCATTCTTTGTCGGTAATACCAGAGAGCCTCACTCCCTTGTAGGAAGGGCCATTATAGCTGAATTAGAGACAATGGTGCTGCTAACTCCAGGACAGATAAGCAATTGTGTGGGTTTTGGTGAAATACTGGACATTGCAAGCTGTGGATACCGGGGCTCGGGAGCGCAGCTTGCCCGTCATATCGATTGTTAGAGGGGGCTCCGTCCCACCCACTGTCCCAAGGAAACGAACTGGGTCTGACTCGTGGACACGGACTCCAGCCCTGGGGATGGTCACAAACAGAGCGAGGCAATTACAGTTACCGAGCTCGCAGAGCTGGAAGGGCATTAAGATGCAGCATCAGCCTCTCCTTTAGGGAGGGATAGAACATATCAAGTGGCCCGAAAGATGTTTACTGAGGAAAGCGTGTCAAGGACAGCTGACCAAATAGTATCAGCTTGTGAAGTGCAGAACAGCCCTCTCCGCCACAAACTTGCTCACGCAGGCAGTCAGGACCCGGAGGCTGCCCGGGGGAAAACTGCAACTCGGTTTCGCTGCTATGCCAAGGTCAGAGGGGCTTGCGCATTTGTTGGTGCAGGTTGATACTTGTACTGATTTGGCAGCGGCCTCCCTGCAGGGCAGAAAAGGTGCAAGAAATAATAAAAGCTCTGCTTTGTAAAACAACACCCAGATTTGGCTGACCTACACATTTGCAAATGAATAATGGTGACCGGCTGCCTGGACTCTTTCTCTAGTAGGACTCTCAGGTCTTGGAGAAGTTTTACCCCTCAAAACAAAGCAAAATGTCTGCTTATATGCAGCAAAGCTCTAAATAACACCTCACAAGCATTAGATTATTTAAGAAAATAAATAAAGCCAGGGCCGGACTCCTGGAGAACAGAGCCACCATCGATTACTCACTGCTCCTCCGTCACCTGGGTTATGAGAGATTCCCTGACGTGTGTTGTTCAATATGACCGGTGATTCTCACAGAGTCTTAGAACCCATGGATGATGCTCGGGCGTAACCGGACAAAGTCGGGGTCTCTCCTGGATTGTTTGACTAGTTTGGGAACCGGGGACATCTTAAGATGCCATCTTGTTGGTCAGTATAATCTTTAGTGTTTTTCTCTTTGTGTCCGCAAAGATGTCTGTGCCGCCTCATGCCTGCCGGCCTTCCTGGAAAACCATACCGTGGGGCGCTCGACCGACCCTCGGGTAGCCTCGAACTGCCGTATCCCCACACTGTCCTTTATCAGCTCCAAGAAGCCAGAACCGTCATCGTCCCTTCAGTCCCAAAGTCTTTAGTCCCTTACCTTACCTCCAGAAGTATTAACTTCCTCTCACAAAGTCTTTCCCTCTCTCACTTTCACTCACACCCCTCACTAAAGCATTCCCTCTCTTGCTTCCTCAAAGTCCTAACCTCCTTCACCTCCCCTCTAAAAGTACTAAAATCTTCAAATCTTATGTCACAGGCCTTCTGTCCCTCACCTGCCCGCCCCCTCCCCCCAAAGTATTCACTTCCTTTATCTCCCTTCACAGGGCTTGTTCCTTTCCTCACTAATGCCTTCACTGCTGGACTTGCTCTCAGACTCAGTTTATCTTCATCGTCTGCCATCACAAAGGCCTTCCCTCCCTTCTATACTCTCTCAATTCCTCCCTCTCTCAAAGTGCTTATCTTCCTGGTCTCCCCTCAAAAAGACCTTCCTTCACTCATCTTCCCTCACAAAGTTCTAATCTCCCTTGCTTCCAGTCACAGAGGCCTTTTCTCTCTCACCTTCCCTACAAAGTTCTCACCTCTCCACAGAATCTTTCCCTCTGACATCTTCTTTGGAAAAGCCTACCCTCCCTTACCTCCTCTCTCAAAGGTCTCCCTCTTGAATGCACAAAAAGTACTTTGCTCCCTCTTTTCCCTACATAAAGGCCTTCCCTTCCTTCACTAAATCCTTCTTTGCCTTACTTCCCATCACGAAGTCATCCCTCTCTCACCTCCCCTAACAAAATAGAAGACTCTCACAAATTTCCTCACAAAGACATTCTCTCCTACACCCTGGATGAAAAAGACTTTCACTCCCTTAACTTCACAAAATACTAATCTCTCATCTCCCTCACAAAAGGTGTTTCTTTCCTTACACCCATCATTAATGCATTCTCTGCCTCATCTTCCTTACAAGGTCTTTGCTCCCTTCCCTACCCTCACAAGGTATTACTCACTCTCATTTCCCCTCTCAAAATACTTCCCTCCCTCACTTCCTTTCATAATGTGCCATCCTCCTTCATGCACCCTCACGGAGGCTTTTCCTTCTCTCAGTAAGATCTTCTTCCCCCACTCACCTCTCCTCACAAAGGCCTTCTTTCCCTCAATTCCCTTAGAAACGACAAGTACTAACATCCTTCACCTCATCTCACAAAGCACTTGCCACTCTTATCTCCATTCACAAAGGCCTTCGTTTCTTCATCTTTCCTCAAAAATGGCATTCCTTTCCCTCATAAATGCCTCCCACCACTCAAATCCCCTCACAAAATACTAACTTGTCCCACTTGCTCTCACAAAGGCCTTCTCTTCCCTCAACAGTGCATCCCTGCCTCACTTACTCACACAGCAGACTTCACACCATTGCCTTCCCTCACAAAGGTCTTCCCTCACTCATCTCTCTCAACAGTCCACTTCTCCAAGGCCTCCCACAAAGTACAAGCCTCCTTTTCTCCCCTCATAAAGCACTAACCTCTCTCATCTCCACTCAAAAGGATTTCCCTCTTTTCACATCCCCTCAGAAAGTATTAATTTCTCTCACCTCCTCCTACAAAATACTTCCCTCCCTTATCTCACCTAAAAAATACCTTCCATTTCTTTAAAAAATATTTTTAGGGGCGCCTGGGTGGCTTAGTTGGTTAAGCGTCCGACTTTCACTTAGGTCATGATCTCGCGGTTCGTGGGTTCGAGCCCCGCGTCAGACTCTGTGCTGGCTGCCAGCTCAGAGCCTGGAGCCTGTTTCAGAGTCTGTGACACCCTCTCTCTCTGACCCTCCCCTACTCATGCTGTCTCTCTCCTAGAAATAAATAAAACATTTAAAAAATTTTAAAAAAAATAAAAAAATAAAAAATATTTTTAAATGTTTTATTTATTTCTGAGAGAGAGAGAGAGACAGCGTGAGCAGGGGAGGGTCAGAGAGAGGGAGGGAGACACAGAATCTGAAACAGGCTCCAGGCTCTGAGCTAGCTGTCAGCACAGAGCCCAACACGGGGCTCGAACCCATGAACCATGAGATCATGACCTGAGCCGAAGTCGGATGCTCAACTGACTAAGCCACCCAGGCGCCCCAATCTCTCACCTTCCTTCAAAACCACCTTCTCTCCCTCACTTGCCTTAACAAAGCCACTTTCCCCTTTACCATCTAAAAATATTATGTGTAATTATTTGTTTCATAAAAAATTTTATCTAAAGTGGGCAACTGATTAAGTATACAAAGATTTGATGCATTGATGTTATATGGAGAGAGCCTGTGTTTTATCTATCTTCTTGTTAATAATCCTGTTTGATTTTCATTATTTTGAATGATTTGTCACAGACAAATAGTGTATTCTTTATACTTTTTGCCATGCAGGGAAATATATTCATAAATATAAAAAAAAACTTTTAAAAAATCTTATTTACACCAATTTCCAGAAAGAAAGTGTACAGCTTAGGGTTTATTAGGAACAAAGAAATAGTCTCCCACAGAAAATAAAAGTACTCGGGCATCTGGGTGGCTCAGTCAGTTGAATGTCCAACTTTGGCTCAGTTCATGATCTCACAGCTCGACATCAGGCTTGTTGCTATTGGCAGGGAACCTGCTTCAGATCCTCTATCCTCCCTTCTTTCTGCCTCTCTTCCACTCATGCTCTCCCTCTCAAAAGTAAACAAACATTAAAAAATAATAAAAATTAAAAAAAAGAAAGATAAAAGTATCATTAACTGGGATTAGGGGATGCCACATCCATGAAACAAAAGTGAGTTCGTATAGGAAAGAAGAAGTCCAGCTCTAAACTTAAAAATATGACAGTTGAAATAAAAAACAAATATTCAAGTGGGATAAACGGCAAACTATTTATCTGACACACACTCAGTTGAACCAGACTCAAACCAGGGGATTTTCCCAACATGGAATACAAAAGACTGAATGAGTGGAAAGGATGTGAGGAAAGTGGTGACATTTCCGACAGATCCAGAATTGTCAGCATCCATCCTTTAACGGTCATCGGAGAGGAAAGACAAAGGAAGACAGAAACAAAGAAGTCAAAGAACTGAATAAAGATGTGAATCTTGAGAGAAACGCTGACCCAATTCCAACAGGAGGAGTGAGGATTTTCACAGAGTGAGATGGAGATGTTTCTATCACTTCTGTAGACCCTAAAATAATTTGTAAATAGTCAAAATTCAGATTCTTCATCCATAGAACAACGTTTATAACAGCACTTTTGACTCCAGCTACTGTGTAGATTAAATGTATTGCTGTGTGGAAAGCCCTGGGAAATTTCCTGGCACAGGGTAAAAGCGATGGCATGACTCAAAGAGAGAACCACAGGCATGTTATTATCACTTCCTATCAAATGAGAATGATCTGTAAGGGCACTTAGCATTGACTGCACGCTTTAAACGGGCGGTTACCAGTTCTGCCATTGAAAGGATCTGGGGCATGAGGGAGACTCGGGGTTCTTTTCCCTGGGGCCTGCACTGACAAATGGTCCCAAAGTACTCACTGGAGATTGAGAGCCTCAGCCATGCTTGCCTGTAAATCGTCACACTTATTAACTCACATCTTTGTCGTGTTTTCTAGAAGCAGGAACTTCTAGCAGATGTCCTTGCTCGTCCTGTGTGCAAAAGGAAGAATTTTTGCCTGAGCTGCACCTAAGCCACGTTGGCCTGTCTTCTGATGCTCACCTCAGAATCACTCTGACTGATAACATCTTTGAGGTTGAGTTCCTAGAAAGGTAGTTTTAAACTTGGGAGCATTGTATTACAGAATACCTGTCAAAGACACAAGACCAAAGTGAGCTGTGATGCCTGAGGCAGTTTGGCCCTGAGCATGCCCAAGTGTGTTCAGGGAAAGAGCTTTTCAGGCGTGGTGATTAATAACCATCATAGTGATCACTTGTTGACTTCTGACTATGTGCCAGTCACTGTATCTAAATTAATTCTCCCAGGGGCGCCTGGGTGTGTCAGTCGGTTAAATGTCCGACTTTGGCTCAGGTCACGATCTCACGATCTGTGAGAACCCTGCATCGGGCTCTGTACTGACAGCTCGGAGCCTGGATCCTGCTTCAGATTCTGTGTCTCCCTCTCTCTCTCTGCCCCTCTCCCGCTCACACTCTGTGTCTCTGTCTCTCTGTCTCTCTCTGTCTCTGTCTCTCTCTCTCTCTCTCAAAAATAAACATGAAAAACAAAAAACAAAGAAATTAATTCTCCTAAAAGTTCTGTGATGTTGAAATTATCTGCTTTTCAGAAACGTGGAAACCTAGGCTCACGTAAACTGAGTGATTTCCTTAGACAATAGATAGGTTGGACACTTCAGAGCTGGGTTTACATCCAGACCCATGTTTCTTTTGTTTTGTAGCTCTTTTAAACTTTCTCCTTAACAATAAAGTGAACATTTATTAGCAAAACCCTGTGCGACCTCATCTTTGATGAGTTCTCATGTTTCAGTCGTTTGTCTCCATTCTGCCCCTGTCACAGCGCCCCAGTCATGCTGGCCTTTTTGCTGTTGGACACGCCGCCCTGTTCTTACCGCATGATATTGCCACTTACTATTCCTTCTTCCCAAAATACTCTTCCTCGAGATCTCCACACTACTTACTCCATTTCGTTATTCAGGTTTCAACTCAAATGTCAACTCCTCAGAGACTTCTGCCCAACCCACAGCCCCGGCAGCCAGCCCCCGCAACCCCCCTTCTCCCCAGGTTCAACCACCGGCTGACCCATGAAAATGTGAACTCCCAATGGCAGGAACTTTTGCCTTCTTATTCTTCACTGTAAGTCCAGGGCCTATGACTGTATGTAACACACACTAGGTACTGAGGACATTTATTTCCTGAATAAGGGTATCTTTGGTAAAGTGCAGTATCTATTCCATTCATTAAGCTTCTGTGAAGTACGTGAGTTTGCTGTAGCCACCCCACAGAAGTAAGACGGACTCCTCCACACATCCCAAATTTGGTTTGGACACTGCATCCGATGCTGCCGTATGAGCACCAGATGCTGCCATACGAGCACCAACAGGGAGCAAATGGCTCATTGTTCACATAATGAGGCTTCCTGGGGAGAGTGGGGCTTGTTCCCCAGCAGGACCAAGCCCGGCTTGAGAGAGCCAAGAAGGGAGATTGGCTTGGGATTTTATGGTGCTCAGCGGCAGCGGCTGGGGCAATGGTTCCTGTACCCGGGCTAGGGCTTGTGGGCCTCAACTTGCGTAACTCCTTCTCAGCTTGCCCACATGTGGAGCAGAAGAAAAGGGAGCAGTGGGGCTTGAAAGCTGTCAGTAGTCAAACATCAAAACAAAACCCAAAACAAAACAGTCTCCCCATCTGGGTTCTGGCAATCCAAACCCTGACGTCACCCACCTCTCTCCTTCCCATCCTGCCCCACTCCTTTCCCCTCCCCCGCCAACAGGAACACCAAGCGTTTTTCTTCCTTGCTGTTAAAATATCAAGGAGGGAAATCAGTTTTCAGTGCTCAGCCGTGAGCCCATCTTTGTACTCGGTGACGTTGTAACTGTCAACCTGCTAGTCTGACCCCCAGCCCTGCTGGACTTGCCGCTCCTCCCTCCTTACAACCTGCCTGTCCTCTTCCTTCCAACCTCCCTGCCATCAGAGAACTCACAGAGACACATGCACACATCATTTTCAAAATGTGTTGCTTTTATTAATTGTCACCATCGGCGTACCCTTTGGTGTAGTTCTAGTCTTTATGGTTTGGTTGTTTTTGCAGAGCGTCCCCTGGGGGTGCGGAGAACGGTTGTGGTTTTCTGGGTCTTACCATGCACGGGGCACTACTTGCAGAGGCAGAGCTGTCCAGGCTCTCTCGTCTTGGGCCACCTTGTTTTCATTCTTCTTGTTATGTGCCCTGGGGTAACAGATGAATATTTTCAGCCTCTTTGTTTTCTTTGCGTGTCTTGAACACTGTTGAAGGGCTAATTTTACTCTGTTGACGATCTGCTTCAACTGGTAAGGAAAGAGAGGACATTCGTTTGGAGACAGTGGATGGAGGGCATCCATGGGAGGGTAGATTTATTAAAGGGGTATTGGCTGAGGATGGGTTGGTGCCAGACAAGGACAGGTAGGATTCTTGGGGTGCGGTATGTGGGGAAGTAGAGGAAGATCATGGGTTCTGTGATCTGACCTTCTCGGTGTCTTCGGTGTTGGGTAGACAGGAGGTCTTCTGATCCATCCCTCTCTGTTACTTCTGGTTGGCTGGTTAACGCCTGTAATTGGTGGATCTGAATCTGCTCAGTTCCTGTAGTTTCCCATTCACCTCAGCCACGTCTAAGTCAACAGTGGCTTGACCGACAAGGCTCCTGATCTCCCAATATATACTCTCCCAGGACAATGAAGAGCCATCCCCTTCAGCTTTGTTTAGTTGGCAAGGACCTCCTCCCACCCAATGGTAGTCCTGGGGTGACTCAGACACCTCAATGCACCAACCCACCACATCTGGGGACAGGGAGAGAGGAGCAAAATGTGAGGGATGTCCAAATTATCTTGTTACAGTGAGGAGGAGATACCTCGACTCCCCCTAGAGAGCCTTCCCAAAGTGAACTGGCATCCCTTGGTTCCTTTGCGGTGGATCACATGGTGGAGAGAAGGTGTTTCTTCCAAGCCCCTCCCCATACCCACCTATTCAGGGGTTTCTTCTGTTCTCAACCTTCCATCACTACCCAGTTTTTGTACGTTTTAACTGAAATCCCTCCAAGTTAATGAGGTCATATTGTCATCCCACTTTCTGCCAACAATGGCCTTAAAACCATTCACTACTCGGCAGCCATCAGGCAACTTTCCTAGGTCGTGTGTGTGTGTGTGTGTGTGTGTGTGTGTGTGTGTGTGTGTGCGCGCGCGCACGCGGTTACTGAATATACTTTAGGGAGGCCTTTATACCCTGCACACATTTATGGTTCTGTTTCCAAGAAGCCTCAGATTAGTATTATCAGTGTTATAGGCCTCTCCCATGGCCATGGTTGCATTAAGCCTTTGGCTGTGCCACAGGGGTGCCCTGCAAATGAAGATTAGGATGTTTTCTGGTCGTGGAGGCAGCAGCAGGCATTTTATAAATGTCCTAGTGTATTAATCAGAGTTCTCCAGAGAAATAGAAACAATGTATGAGGAATTGTCTCACATGATTGTGGAGGCTGAGAAAGTCCCATGATCTGCTGTTTGCATCCTGGAGGCCCAGAAAAGCCAGTCAAGTCTGAGGGCCTGAGAACCAAGGGAGCTGATGATATAAGTCCAGGTCTAAGGGCAGGAAGATATGTGAAGAGAGATATCAGCTCTAGTGAGACAGCAAAATAGAGGTAAGTTTCTCTTCTTTCTGCCTTTTGTTCTATTCAGGCTCTCAACAGACTGGATAATGCTCACCCACACTGGGGAAGGCAATTTACTTTATGGAGTTGAGTAATTCAAATGCTAATCTGATAAAGAACAAACTGAGGGGGGGAGTGTAAATGGGTAATAGGCATTGAGGACGCACTTGCTGGGATGAGCACTGGGTGTTGTATGTAAGGGATGAATCACGGGAATCTGCTCCCAAATCCAAGAGCACACTGTATACTCTATATGTTAGCTAACTCGACAATACATTATATATTTAAAAAAAGAGAAACAAATGCTAATCTCATCTGAAAATACCCCCGCAGACATGCCAAGAAATAACGTTTAATCTGGGCTCCCCATTGCCAGTCAAGGTGATACAAAACCATCACAAGATGGGTCACACATCATACATCACAAGGCTCATTACAAGTTGGTGTAGACTTGACATCCATACACATATCCTTAAACCATACACTTAACCTCAAAAAAGACAATAGCAAGGTCATAATTCCCACTAACATAATACATAAAGCCAAAAATACACTGACCCCTACCCTAGAAGAGGAGTTAAAGTCCTTGAGTGATATTTACTCTTCTTCTTGATACCCCATAACTTAAGTACTAGGAGTTAGAAGTAACAAAACTTAAATACTATGATATAAAATCAATACGTATTATGTGACATGATAAGAGAATAAGAGAGGAAAGAACACACACACACATATTCACAAGGAGGAAACACTCATGACAATTAAAGTCCTTGTTTCTGTAACTGGTAACATGGTTATAGTTAGTACCTTCTTTCACTGCCCATTTTGTATTCTCTTTGCCTTTAGCAACTGTCTCAGTTGTATTTTTGCCTGGTCGGGTAATTCCAACCTTCACTGAAGGCTCTGGGCCATTATTAGTCCTGCCTGGATTGGGTTGTTGTAGTTTTCCATTGACCTTAACCACAGGGCATAATACTAAGAGACTTAATAATAAGAGACACCCTTACATCTTCTGCACTTCAGCCAGTCTTCCTTGACCCATTGTGCAGTGGCAGCCCAATTTCCCTTCGTGGTCAGGATCAACCACTCCAGCAAGGCAGGAACCCTCTTTTTTTCCTGTTGATTCACAGGCATGAGGAGCCCAAAGTGGCTCAGTGGCAGTCTTAATTTTCAGGTCAGTGGAACCATTATTGTGTCTCCTGGTAGAAGCATCCCTCCCTCTGCAACTAAGACTGCTAGGCCAGCAGAGCATGAAGTTGTGGGAAAAGAAAGTTGTTGCCGGTGGGTCCCTAGGGGTAATGAGGAACAGGGCCACGTCCATCTCCACCCCTTGGTTCCTGGACCCCGGAACCCTGGCCAGGGGAGAAAGAGCACAGTTTAGTGGATATTGGTTCAGAGCATATACAGCCTTCTGGAAAACCTTGCTCCAGCCCTGCAAGGTACTGCCGCCTAGCCAGGGCTGCAGCTGAGTCTTCAAAAGGCCATTCCACTGTTCTATCCAGCCAGTTGCTTCAGGATGCTGGGGACGCGGTAAGACCGGCGAATTCTACGGGGATGGGCCCTTTGACACACTTCTTTTGCCGTGAAGTGAGTTCCTATATCAGAAGCAATGCCGTGTGGAGCGCCGTGAGGGTGGACAGGGCACTCTGTAAGTCACAGATGGCGGTTCTGACAGACACATTGTGTGCAGGGAAGGCAAGTCCATGTCCTGAGTAAGTACATGTTCCAGTAGGGACAAAATACAGCCCTTTCCACAATGGAAGGGGTCCAATGTCATCAACCTGCCACCAGGTAGCTGGCTGATTACTCTGAAGATCAGTGCCATTTCAGGGATTCAGTGTCGGTCTCTGTTGCTGGGAGACTGGGCACTCAGTGGCTACAGCCACGGCAGCCTTGGTGAGTAGAAGTCCATGTCACTGAGTCCATGCACCACCTCCATCCCTGCTACCATGAACATTTTGTTCATGAGGCCAATGGCTCAGGAAAGAGGCTGGCTGGGATCCACAGAAGAGGTCACCCTATCTGTTTGATTATAAACATTTTCGGTTGAAGTTGCTCTTTGGTGAGGATTCACATGGGACAAAGATGCCTTCATGCTTTTTGCCCATTCAGAAAGGTCTCTTCCTCAAGCTTCCTTGCCACCAACTTTTCAATCATGCTCCTTCCAAATCCCTCACCATTCAGCCAAACCATTGGCCAGAGCCCACTGGTTGCTATATAATTGAATGTCTGGCTGTTTCTCCTTCCAAGAACAGTGAATAACCAGGCATACTGCTAGGTTCTCTGCCCACTGGGAGGAGTCCCCTTCACCCCTGTCCCAGAGGGTGTCCCAGACTAGAGTTGTAGTGCCGCCCCTTGTCCACTTCTGGGTGGCACCTGCATGTCATGCAGAACCATCTGTAAACTAGGCTCAAGTCTTCCCTTCCTCTGTCCACTGATCATAGGGAACCCTCATGAGGCCATAGGTGAGGCTGTGAGAGAGGAGCAGTGTAGCAGGTGTGGGAACGATGCGCATTTGGGCCACGTTTTCACTTTTTAAAAAATTTTAAAAGTTTATTTATTTAAGTAATCTCTACACCCAATGTAAGGCTCAAACTCACGACCCTGAGATCAAGAGTCACATGCTCTTCCACGTCAGCCAGCCAGGTGCCCTTGGGCCGTGTTTTTACTTCCTCGTGCCGTCAGGGCCTGCTCAAGCCTGGTTACATGGATACCACTTCCATTTAATGGTGTCCGTGCCCAACTCTATGGCTTGGTGGGCCAGATAACAGCCAATTTGTGATGGGCAGCTCTACTCGCGTGGCAACTTGGTGGCCTGTTGTCAGGTGTTCCATGTCTACGAGGGCCCAGTAGCAGGCCAACAGCTATTTCTCTGAAGGAAAACAGATGGTGCAAGGCCTTGCCCCCAAATCCTAAAAGTCTGTGCTGTGATTCACCTAGAGGTACCTACTGAGGGCTCCAAACAGCATCCTCAGTTGCCACGGGTACCTCAAGCCCCATTGGACCAGCTGGGTCACGTGGCAGAGCAGATGGCACAGCAACCTGGGCTGGCTGCAGAGCCTTCCTTTGTTCTGGGCCCCACTCAAACCCAGCAGCTTTTCAGGCCGCTCCGTAAATGCGTTGGGGTAATGTGCCCAAATGAGGCCTATGTGGCTTCCAAAATCCAAAGAGGCCCAGCAGGGGTCGTGGCTCTTTTTCTGGCATAAGAGGGGCCAGATGGCTACTTTGGATTCTGTATCTGCCTCTCTCTCTCTGCCCCTCCCCTGCTCATGCTCTGTCTGTATCTCTCTCTCTCTCTCTCCAAAATAAATTAACATTAAAAAAAGTTTTTAAAAAGAGAGTCCAGATGCAATAACTTACTTGCTCAAGCAATGAAACCACAGCTGGTACGGCAGCTGGAGGTGAAGTCACCACCTGGTTGAATTTACGATAATGTACCATCCTTTTCTAAAATTCATCTGTCTTCTGTACAGGCCAGATAGGAAAGCTGAATGGGGATGTGGTGGGAATCACATTTTCAGTCCTTGATGGTAGCACTCAACTCTGCAAACCCTCCGTGGATGTGGAATTGTTCTTAGTTTATGATTCTCCTAGATAGAAGCAGTTTCAGTGACTTCAACTTGTCCCTCATCCCACAGGTCGCAGGAGCCGTGTGTAGTGGCAAAGAATGTGGGTTTCAATTATGCATTTGGGAACTGGGGACATAACTACAGGATGGGCTTGAGAACCCACTGGGTCCACTGTGACTCATACTCAGGTTAAAACTCATGGATCACCTGACCGCCATGTCCGCCTACCCTGGTGGATCAGAGTGCTGTTTTGGGTCTCCTGGAATTAGCATCAGTTCAGAGCCAGTGTCCAGCAGTCCCTGAAAATACTGATTACTTCTCAATGTACTGTTACCTTAGTAAAAGTCCATAGGGCCCTTTGGGGAGGGCTGGGACAAAGAAAGACTAGGAGTTATAAATTTTGAGCAGTGTGCCTGGGTCCTTCCTCAAGGGGACCTGGCCTCCCCTTCTTTCAAGCAGTTCTGGGTCTGTAAACTGGCTCAAGTATGGGAATTAACTGAGGGGCCATGACTTTCTGCTTTTAATGATTCAGGTTGGACTGTTGTTCACTTGACCTAGATGTTTTTTCTTATACAGATGAATTTACGAGGCTTCCTATTTCACTTCTAGTCACATCGTGCTCAATTAGCTCATACACTAGGGTCTGCAGGGGTTGGGCTATTCTGACTGCTGGTTTGCATCCATTGTCCATTACAGAAAATTTAGTCACCTCCCACCTTTGGTGATTAAGTGCCACCCATTGGCCTCGCCACAGTGGGGCCTGATTACTCCCGCTGCATTCAGGTCTCCTAATTCAGTGACTGAAGTTCCCACCATGAGGTCTGACCTGCAGAGGAGAGCAATCACAGAGCTCCTCAAGGATGCTAGTGCACCCTCCACAGTATTGGTGAAAGGCCCTCCCAGGGCAAGTGAGCAGGTTTTATATGACAAGCACACTCTAACATTTCAACCCCCTAAGCTCTTTGGTCCTTTCCTCTATATTAAAGCAAGGTAGGTCCAGCATTTCTAATCTGTTTACAGTAAGCCACCTTTAGGTCCATGTTGCAGCCAAACAAACAAACCAACAAACCTTTAGAGACCTTTCTAATTCCCGGAGATGCAATATTAAATGGAGGATCTCCGCTAAGTGAGCCCACGTCAATAAACTTAGCCCAATCGAACTTTCTGTCCCTTCCACCATTGTCCCACACCCTCAGTATCTATTCCCACACATATTCCCCATATTTCTGTCTATATAAATTAGAAAACTCAAGTCATTCTTTTGGAGTGGAACATACCTCCTCATGTGCCCTACTTTGTAACTTGCCTGTAGGGGCCTGCTGGGACTTGAGTCTACTTATAGGTCTAGAAGCAAAAAGGTGTGATGGGGGTAGGTCCTGAAGAGAATCAGCATTACCTTGCACGGCAACTGCCTTGGGGAGGCCATTCTGGTTTCCTTGGGCAATGTGTAGTTCATCACCTCAGAGGGAGATGAAGAGGCCTATACCACTGTCAGTTAGGAGCCTGCTGCCACAGGGGTAAATAGGCTACTTTTTCTGGGGATTGAGGTCATTTCCACTGCTAAAGAAGACTCATCAGAATTGAGGAGCTCAATGGGGTGCCTGGGTGGCTCAGTCAGTTAAGCATCTGACTTTGGCTCAGGTCATGATCTCACAGTTCGTGGGTTCCAGGTCTCCGTTGGGCTCTGTGCTGACCACTTGTAGCCTGGAGCCTGCTTTGCATTCTGTGTCTCCCTCTCTCTGCCCCTCCCTCGCTCACACTCTGTCATTCTCTCTCTCAAAACTAAATAAACATTTAAAAAAAAGAATTTAGGGGCTCAATGCTTCCAGCTTGAGCAGTGTTTTCCCACATATAGTCTCCATCTCAACTTAGAGGATCCCACCGTTTCCCAATCAATGGTCTCATTTTAACACTGAACATGCTTCAAGTTTTGGAATTCAACTTGCATTATAGTTCAGCTAGTTGCATATAAGGTTCTGCATTTGAATTCTCAGCAGTTTTGGCTCTGTGGCTATAGAACATAAGGATTCCTTTCATGGTACACATAGAAGCTGCTAGACCAGTGATGTGATATTTGAGCTGGGAATTTAAATCTCTGAGCTTTCACCACGTTGTCAAGCCACATTAGGGGCTACCAACGAATGTCACTGTATTTGGTACATATACAGAGTCACCTAGCTCCTTGTTTATTATAAGTGGCTGATTAGGAGTATCCAATGCATATATTTTGCATATCTCTATCAGCTTATGCCATGGGCTATCAGTGTTCTCTTTACTACTAGAAACCGTCATGAGCATCTTTAAATCTAATCAGATTGGAGAGTCAATTCCAGAAACCTCAGAACCAATTCTGAGAACCCATCCGTAACATTCTATTCCTCTAGAACCACTCCTGGTACCAAATCTGTATTAGTCAGGGATCTCCAGAGAAGCCAAATCAACAGATCATTCATTCAGAGAGAGTGAGAGAGAGAGAGAGAGAGAGAGAGAGAGAGAGAGAATGGAAGCTGAATGGTCCCATGACCTGCTGCCTACAAGCTGAGTACGAGACCTAGCAAAGCTGATGGTATAATTCAGTCTGAGTCTGAAGGTCTGAGAACCAAGGGAGCTGGTACAGTGTAAATGGCAGTCCCCAGGGGCAGGACAAGATGAGGTGTCACGTCACAGCTCAACAGTGAGGCAGAGGAAAGGCCGGAGGGAGAGACCAAATTCCTCCTTCATTCCTACACTTATTGTTTTATTCAGGCTCTCAATGGATTGGATGATCCCTGCTCAACATGAGGGGTCTACTTTACTGAACCCACAGATTCAAATGCTAATCCCATCTGGAAATACCCTCACAGACACACCCAGAAACTATGTTTGGTCAGGGTACCCTATGACTAGGCAAGCTGATACATAGAATCAGCCATCGCATGGAGTGAGCTATCTGCTTTTAGGAGTACGACCTCAGCATGCACATAATGACCACTCTTCCACACGACTGCCCAGTAGGACTGTGTATTGCACAGAGTATGTCTTTCTCTGTACAGAATGGGGGCCAAAAATACAAGTGACAAAGAAAAACGTATAAATGACTATGTCAAAATTTAAAATTTTTGTTCTGCAAACACCACCAATCAAGAAAGTGAAAAGACAACCCACAAAATGGGCAAATGTATTTTAAAATGATACGTTTGATAAGGGGCTTATATCCAGAACATATCAATAGCTCTTACAACTGAGAAATGCCGTTGTTCTTAGAAACGGAAAATTTTGAGATTGGCAGAGACTTTCTTATATGATCCAATTTCCCTCAGCTTGCCACCTTCCGCTCGCCATTCATCGATGGGGCAATTTAGACGCTGAGGGACCTCAGGGATGTGGCAGTTTCTTTCTCTCAGTGCACACCTCTCCAAGCCCTAATCATGGTGGCCAGTGTCCCCCCAAAGCTAAGTCAGCCATGTCTTGCCCATATCACCTGTGCCACGTTTGCCCCATTTTCCTGCCCCACTTTGGTGTCCCTCCACCTTCCACCAACCCCACGCTTCTAACCCAACCCCTCCAGGCAGAATAGGAGGGGCCTGTTTGCACAAGCGCACTTGGGAGACTTAGTTGCATGGCGTGCTAGGGGTGGGACTTCGCGGGGCGCCCTGGCTCTCCAGCGCCGTTGGGGTCTCCCTGGCGGCCCGTGGGCAGCCGGGCATGCTTGGCAGGGGCCGGTCACATGCCAGGAACCTCACCTGGGCTCTGTCTGCGCAGGCCCCCTGGGAATCCCCAGCAGCCTTGCGCGGAGGGGCGGAGCTTCTTGAGGCAGGAGGCCCAGTGCATTAGCAGTTGGCGGAGCTTGCGGCTTAGCAGCGGGCCCGGAGAAGAGGCTGCAGCGGCCATGGAGGCCCCGGACGACCGTGTGGACGGCGCGGACGGCACGGACGGCGCGGGGGCCATGCGGGCCCCGGACGACGGCGCCCATGATGCGGCGGGCGGTGCTGGCTCGCCCAGTGGCCCCGGGGAGCCTGGAGGCCCTGGTGGCACCGAAGCGCCGGGCACCGAGGCTGGGGAAGCTCCCCAGGTCGAGGGGGCATCGTCTGCTCCAGGGCACAGTGAGGAGGATTCGGCCTTGGCCTCTGGGGAAGCCTCAGAAAAAAAGCAAGTGCTGGAATTGTATCCTTTCCAGAGAGCTGGGGGGGTGTCTAGGGGGGGTGTCGAGAGACAGTAGGGGATGGGCGGGAGCGGGGAGGCCGAAGGGGCGGCCCCGGTGCTCTTGGGTGGCCCTAAGGGAGGTCCGGCGCACAGCGGGCCTCTGATGGGCAAGGAAGCCTCCTCCATGAAGTCCACCCAGATATACCTTCTTAACCAAATCTCCACCAGTGCCCTCACGGTGCCTTTCCTGTGCTACATGGATGCGGAACTGGCCTACCAGTACCTAACCTCAAGTGCCGAATTCTACCATGAGGCGATTCACACGGAGCTCAGGGTTGTTGGCAGTGACCTGTTTATGTAAGTTCTAGAAGGGGCTGCTGGGAGCACCAGCGGGGACCTGGCTTAATCTCTGCCTGACAGACAGTCTGTTGGAGCTGGGGAGACACCAAGGGCTTGGTGTAAGGACGACACAGAGCCCCGGGTTCGGTGCAGCCTCGGGGGTTGCTCTAATGCAGACGGAAGGGGTAACATGGAGGGGGGGATTTGGAGCAAGGAGGGCGTGGAGTTCTCAAATCTGAAGTGGTTTCCTCTCCCCATACTTCCAGCCGCCTGACTGCCGAGGACCCTGTTCTCCTGCAGATCTCCACCGCCTACTTGCTCAACCAGCTTTCCATAGTGGTGCAGACCATGCAGCACTTTGTGCCCGGCTGTTTTTCTAGGCCTCGGCCTGGAAAAGGGGGCTGAGGCCACGACAGTATCGGGTAGTAGGCCACGTGCCCTTCCTTGGGGGCACGACTTCTGCGGTAGTTGCCATTTTATTTCTGGGGCCGAATTGTTTGCCTGTACTGCCCCTTGGGTACTCTGTGTCCACTTGTTTTGATTGTTGCTTAAATAATACAGTAATAAAGCTGAGCTAATGTTTTGCATCTGAGTTTCTTTTCAGCGCCCAGATTTCCTTCCAGGTGTCCTCAGGTTGAGGGGAGGTTCTGATTCTGGCACAAGACAATTGAAGGCAATTAACGAAATGAAAGGAAATTAAAATTGCTTGGGTCCCGTCATTCAACGTTGACTACTGTCAGCATTTGGAAGGCTTTTGTAGCTTAGGGTTGTAGGAATACATTAAACGTATAAAGGAATACGCTTTTTCAAGTTCAGCATCGTGGTTTTTTTTTTCTGAAACATTTTTCATCTGATATTTGGGCTTTCCGTCTGTCTAAAACTCCTTCAAAAATGTATTATTGATTGGATATGCACAAGATGTATTATAATGTATTTGACGCTTCAGTTTTTCTCAAATTTTTCCTATTACACGGAACGTTTCAGTGGGATTCTTGCGTGTCGGCCTCTGAATGGTGGCTGTTTTCCCAAGATGGATTCCAAGACGCCAGGTCTATGCCCCGAGGCCGCTCTCCGGACGCCACGCGGAGACTGGTCCCGGCCGAACGCTGGTTTCCCCGCGTCCCTGCCACGGCTGGATCTGTTTTCCTGACACAAGGAAAAACTTTGCGCAAGCAAAGAGTTTAGAAACACTAGAACGAGAATTCCGTGCTTTCCTGGCCTCGTTTCGCACGCGAGCAGTGGAGTGCGGGACAGCTGCGCGGGTGGCGGGAGTGAGCAGAGAGAGGCAGTGTGGTCCGGTCTGGGGAATACGTTTTGTCACGTAAACGGCTCATCCGTTGGCACTGGTGCTGCAACAGAGCAAGTTTCCAGCGAGGCCCCGCAGGGAGGTGGGGAACGGGCCGGGGCTCGGACGGCTCCACGGCTGCTGGCGGCCTCCTCTTCCTTCCGCTCCCGCTTTTTTTTTTTTTTTTTTTTTTTTGTCACGGTCGGTCCCCACTGACCCGAGAAGCCCTGGACTGGGCCGGCCTTCGGGTGGCGCATCCTTTTGAGAGGCGCGCGGGACGGGGCCGCACGCGGAGCCCTTCTTCCAGGCTCAACAAGAGAGCGCGCGGTGGCGCCTGCAACCATCTCCCGCGCGTCTATGAGCCCGTCGGTTTCAGCCAAGTGGTCGTGGGGCTGATTGTGGTGTGTTCAGCTGCTTCATCAATGCAGAGGAGGCGGCAGGAAGACTTCTCCTCTTTCAAGGCTTTCTGGCTGGCAGACAGTCTTGATGTGGACCACACCAGGCAGGGGACAGTCATGCCATCCGACATAACGAGAGAGCACGGTTTTCACTCTTCGTGACACTTCCACGTGCTTATACAAGCACCGAGGCGGAAATGGCTCGCTTGCCAATTGGGCGAAACCCACGGGTAGCCAGCGTTCTTCACTATCGCCCGCCACAATTGCGGTGACCGCCCTGGGAAAATGGAATTAAAGTCTTCTGTGTGCAGGCGCTATGCTGTGCCCCTGAGGCCCACCATCCTGTGTAATTCTCAAAGCAGCCCGGTGAGCTGGGTGGTCTCATTATCACACCATTTCTAGGTAAAGACTGGGGCCTCAGAGAGGCCCGGTCTGTTTCATTCAAGCACCTACTCTCTTTGCCACTCCAGCCTCAGCACTGCTAAGTGGAGCCACCACCAGGAGGCTGGGAGAGTGCTTCTCCTTCTTACAGCTCCAGGGAACATCCATGTGACTAACGAAAAATGCAAAAATGGACAAATGCAGGAAAAGTAGGTAAGAATTGAGACCATGGGGCGCCTGGGTCCCTCAGCTGGTTAAGTGTCTGGCTTTGGCTCAGGTCATGATCTCGCAATTCACAAGTTCGAGCCTTGCATCGGGCTCTGTGCTCACAGCTCAGATCCCAGAGCCTGCTTCAGATACTGTCTCCCTCTTTCTCTGCCCCTCCGCTGCTCATGCTCTGATTCTCTCTCAAAAATAAATAAAACTTAAAAAACTTTTTTAAAAGAGAACATAAGATTCATAATGATCCCAATCCTGACTTTCCAGTGGCTTCTCTAACCTCCCAGGTCCTTTGTGCCTTGAAATCTGCCTTTGGCTCCCTTTGAAATGGAGGGTGCGACAGTGGTACTTGTTTCCCTGCTCTCCCGTCTTCTTTCCTCAACTATGAAGAGGGCTCTTTTCAGGTATTTTTATTAACTGAGAAAAAATAGAACCAGCTCAGTGGCCAACCCAGAAACGGTCTCCACAAGTGTATGAGAAGAACGGTTTTATCACTGAGTAAACATTGCATTGGAACGTGCTGCCATCACAGGCAACCTGCGAATAGATACCAAAGACCCAGAGCTTTTGTAGAGCTCACTGGTTAGAGTTCATCACATGTTCTCAACATCTACCATAACCAGACCTCAAGTAAGAGGCTGTGCCGCCACCGGACCCCGCACGGTTGTCCTGCATTTCCCTGGGAACTGGGGTGGCCATATGTACCTGGTCATGGCTGCTTCGGGCGGCAGCTTCTGTCCCCTCCCCCACGTTAAATACTGAAGCCCGAAGCCCCAGTGTGGCTGTATTTGGAGGTGGGACCTTTAAGGAAGTAAGTTTAATGTTTTTTTTGTTTTGTTTTAATTTATTTTTTAATCGTTTCTTGTCAAGTTGGTTTCCATATAACACCCACTGCTCATCCCAACAAGTGCCCTCCTCCATGCCCATCACTCCCCTTCCCCTTCCCTCCAACTCCATCTGCCCTCAGTTCTCAGCATTCAAGAGTCTCTCATGGTTTGCCTCTCTCCCTTTCCCCCACTATTTCCCCCCTTCTTCTCCCCCTTGTTTCTCCATTAAGTTCCTCCTAATCCTCCTATACGTGCAAACATATGATATTTGTCCTTCTCTGCCTGACTTATTTCACTCAGCATAACACCCTCAAGGTCCATCCATGTTGCTGCACATGGCCAGATTTCTGAGAGAGAGAGAGAGAGAGCAGGGGAAGGTCAGAGAGAGAGGGAAACCCAGAATCTGAAACAGGCTCCAGACTCTGAGCTGTCAGCACAAAGCCCGACACGGGGCATGAACCCACAAACCATGAGATCATGACCTGAGCCAAAGTCGGACGCTTAACCAACTGGGCCACCCAGGTGCCCCAAACGACGTAAGTTTAAATGAGGTCATAAGAATGGAGCTGTGGTCTGATAAGATTTGTATCCTTGTAAGAGAGACACCAGAGAGCACTCCCCACTTCCTCTCCCTCCCTCCCCTCCTTCACTCCCCCACTCTCTCCCCACCTTCACTGAGGAAAGGCCATGTGAGGACAGGGAGAAGGTGGGGAGTGGTAGAGAGTGCTGCCTCTACAAGCAAGGAAGCAAATTCTCACCAGAAGCCGAATTTGCCGGCACCTCGATCACGGACTTCCAGCATCCAGAAGTGTGAGAAAATAAAGTTTTCTTGTGTAAGCCGCCCAGTGTAAGGCACTTTGCTATAGCAACATGAGCAGACTAATACAGTTGGCTTTATCCAAGGAAAAAATAATCTTTTTCATATCTTTATGACAGGAGCTAGTTTTGCAACTTGGGGCAAGGTGCCCACTGAAGTTAGGCCTCTCTCTCCCACAAAAACTGTACATGGGGACACAATCTGGCTTGATGTTGACATTCCAAAGAGCTGTTTCCCAGGCCCTTGAAGAACACATTCCTGGGCTTTAAGGATGGCAAGGGTTCTTTTAGCCTTTTTAAAAAAAGTTTATTTCTTTTGACAGAGAGAGAGAGAGAAGGAGTGGGGAAGGGGCAAAGAGAAAGGGGGACAGAGGATCTGAAGCATGCTTTGTGCTGACAGCACAGAGCCTGATGCAGGGCTTGAACTCACAAACCATGAGATCATGACCTGAGGTGAAGTCAGACACTCAACCATTGAGCCACCCAGGCACCCCTGGCCTTTAAAAATATTACATACTTTCAAAGAGACAAAGAGAGAACTTATAAGTTTTCTAAAGTAAATGCTTTAAGAAAAGGGAGAGGACCATTGTTGAGAGTGCTGCAACACTGGGGTCCATGTGCACCTATGCCTCAGCACTCCTGTATCCCTTGGGTAAATTCCTATCAGTGCTATTGCTGGGTCATAGGGGAGTTCTGTTGTTAATTTGCTGAGGAAGCTCCACACTGTTTTCCAGAGGGGCTGCACCAGTTGACATTCCCACCAACAGTGTAGGAGGGTGCCCATTTCTCCACATCCTCGCCAGCATCTCATGTTCTCTGATTTGCTCATTTTAGCCACTCTGGCCGGCGTGAGGTGGTATCTCAGTGTGGTTTTGACTTGTATTTCCCTGATGAGGAGGGATGCTGAGCATCGTTTCATGTGTCTGTTGGCCATCTGGATGTCCTCTTTAGAGAAATGTCTGTTCATATTTTCTGCCCATTTCTTCACTGGATTATTTGTTTTTAGGGTGTGGAGTTTGGTGAGTTCTTTATAGATTTTGGATACTAGCCCTTTATCCAAAACATGGAAAGAGCCTAAGTGTCCATCAACAGACGAATGGATCAAGAAGATGTGGTTTATCTATACAATGGAATACTACATGGCAATGAGAAAGAATGGAATCTGGCCTTGTGTAGCAACATGAATGGAACTTGAGGGTGTAATGCTGAGGGAAATAAGTAGGCAGAGAAGAACAGACACCATATGTTTGCACATATAGGAGGATTAGGAGGAACCTAACAAAGGACCATGGGGGAGAAGAAGGGGGGAAATAGTGTGGGAGAGGGAGGGAGGCAAACCATGAGAGACTCTTGAATGCTGAGAACAAACTGAGGGCTGATGGGGTGGGAGGCGTGGGAGGGGGGTGATGGGCATGGAGGAGGGCACTTGTGGGGATGAGCACTGGGTGTTATATGGAAACCAACTTGACAATAAACCATTCAAAAAAAAAAAAAGAAAAGAAAGAAAGAAAGGGGTGAGGACCACCTCGTCCCCTATGTTTAACAGGGCAAATTAAGCCTCTTTATTTTTTTTTAAGTTCTATGCCCAATGTGGGGCTCTAACTCAGGACCCCAAGATCGAAAGTCGTGTTCTATTGACTGAACAAGCCAGGTGCCCCTAAGCCTCTGATTTTTAATTTGTACATGTTCCTATAGCAGCTTTCTCTAAAATGCGCTGAATCCTGAAAACATGCTAAAGTTCCTGATTAGTCTAATAGCTCTTTTGTAGACCCCATTTGATTTTCTATATAGGTATTTGTGTCTGCAAATAAAGGCAGTTTTTCTTCTTTATTTCCAATGTGGATGCCTACTTTGCTTCATTTCTCTCCTCATCAAAGGTTGGATCTTCCCGCTTCTCTGCATGCCTGGTAATGTTGGGTTGGATGCCAGACATTGTGATTTTTTGGGGGGTTCTGGATGACTTTGTATTCCTTTTTTAAAGATTAAAATTTTCTTTTTTTATTTTGGAGACAGAGCAGGGGAGAGGGGCAGAAGGTGAGAGAGGGAATCTTAGGCAGGCTCCATGCTCAGCCTGGAGCAGATTCCGGGCTCGACCCACGACCCTGGAATGATGACATAAGCCAAAATAAAGCGTCAGAGGCTCAACCAACTGAGCCCTCCAGGTGCCCTCGGATGTCTTTCTTTTCCTAAACACAGTCCTGAGCTTTGTCCGGGGATGCTGCTAAGTGAATGGAAAAAGCTTGATCCTTTTGAGTCTTGGGTTTGAAGATTTGCTTCATGGGACCAGAACAGCTCAGTGTAGGACTTATTTCTTCCCCCTACACCGTGGAGGCAAGACACTGCTGAGTGCCTTGCCCGAGGCGTCCAGACTTAAAAGATTTGTCCTCCCTTCCACTGGGTAGAGCCACTCATCTCTGTCCTGCTTGAGGATTCGGCATAGTTACCTTTAATCCTGTCACACGGTTCTTTCTCTGGCTTCACGTAGTTTGCGCACACACTTGTGCTGATCAGAGGTGCTGCAGGACCCTCTGCGCATGCGTAACTGTCTCACCAGTGGGCACTTCCCTTTACAGCTGCGTTTTGTCACTTACAACCAAGGTACTCTGACTTCTGCGGATGAGAATGGCCACGGGGTTTCAAGCAACGGACTCGCGAGACGTGAGGTGATTTGATGATTCACAGTCATTGGCGAGCTGGGGGAGGCCTAGAGACTCCCATTCACATCATAGGAGAGGGAAGCAGAGAACCCAACTGTCACCAGTGGGCAACTGGGACCCTGTGTGCTCCGAAGGCAAATTCTAGGGTTTGGGTACACGCTGCCAGGAAACCAGTCTTACAGGCGACCACGGGGCGGACAGTCGCTTCTGATGGGCTCGGGTAACCCAGAGCCTGGGAACCACTGCTCCAATCCTGGCACTATTGCATCCAGACACGGAAGGAACCTTCCGGCCTCTCTCTGACCTTGCTGGTGGGGTCCCTTAGTGCAGGGAGCCAAAGTGTGGACACGTCGAGAGAGCCCACCTCAGAAGAGGATGTGAGTTACTACGTTGCCATTGCAACGGTAGCTGGGTCTCCGACCTCACCGTGTCTCTGTCCTCAGTGCAAAAGAGCCAAAGGATGGCCTCCTGGCAGTTGTCGTGAGGACACCAGGCATTGTTGGCAAGCCATGGAGGGCCACAGATTCCCCCGGAAATGTCACCCAGCTGACACTTCTGTGAGCTTTCGTCCTGGCTCCTATAAGAGCTGCTCTGTCTCCCTTTCTCGTCACCCTGTTCCCTACCTTCTCTACGGTATTCAAGTAATTTCCTCAGAGAGGCCACCCTGGAAATGCCCAACTTGTATTTGCTATTTGAATACACGTGCGAAAATAAACCCAGATGAGGATTTGGAATTTGCTGAAGATGACATTTCCACTCAAGGGACAAATATGGATGATTCACTAATTACTTTGGGACACCTGACTAAAACATTGGAGAGAAAACAAACTTTGATACCAATGTTCTTTCTCACAAAAATTAACTCTCAGTAGATTAAATTTTAAAGTGCTAGAAGATATTCTGGATGAATATTTTTGTAATTTTATACTGAGGAGGGTTTTTCATAGGAAATGAAAACTGGAAATTTTAATGGAAACAATGGATTGCTTAAACAGAAAACATTTTAAGCCACTCTATGCAAAAAGACCATGAGCAAAGATGAAATGAAGAAATGAGAAGGAAAAGTATTTTTCTAATTATAGTACAAATTTGATATTCTAAACAAGGAAAAACCCAATAAATATTTATTAAATACATTGGACCAATGCATATTTCAGGTTTCATTACAGGTTTCTGTAACTTGCCTTCAGCTATTTGACTCAATACTATTACTGTTATGGCTAAACATTGCAACAACGGACATCATTTTCTTAAATATTTTTATTTATTTCTAGGAGAGAGAGAGACCGCGTGAGCAGAGGAGGGTCAGAGAGAGAGGGAGCCACACTCTGAAACAGGCTCCAGACTCCGAGGTGGCAGTCAGCACAGAGTCCGATGCAGGGCTCGAACCCACAAACCGTGAGATCATGACCTAAGCAAAAGTCGGACACTTAACAGACTAAGCCACTCAGGCGCCCCTAGGACACCATTTTTTGCATGTTAAATTATCTCATTCAAAACTAAATAGAGATGTCTATTTGGCAGGTGGATACAAGGGTCTTCAGTATAGGAAAATGTCTGTGGCAAAGATACAAGTTTGTGAGACATGAGGTGGCAGAGAAGAGAGGGAACCTTCAGAGAGACTGAGGAAGGATGGCTGGGGGGGGAGGGACCCCAAGAGTGGCCCCCTGGAACAGGAGTGAGACACACACACATACACACCTGGGTAGGAAGGAGGAGGTCAGAAGAGAGGAGAGAGTGACTGGCTCCCCTGGGTGCGGCTGATGGTCAAGGGCGAAGAGGCCCTAGAATGGTCTCTGCGTTTGACAGCAGGACCCTGACGACCTGCAATGGCAGGGTTGGGTGCAGGGAGCGGGCCAGGAGGGGATTGGGAAGTCAGGATTGGGGTGGGGGTCTGGAGGTGATGAGATCAGTGCAGGATGTGGGGTGTGTACCAGGAAGACTCAGGAAAATAGGGTGCGGGGTGTAGGGTGGGTGTCAGGAGGGGCACGGAGGTTGGGTGGGGAGTTACAGGTCAGAAGGGGATGGGGAAATTGGGTGCGGGGTGCAAGGTGGGGGCCAGAATGGGACTGGAAATCCGGCATGTGGTTAGGAGGGGAGGTGGAGATCAGTGTGGGGTGAGAGTCAGGAGGGGATGGGGAGGTCAGGTGTGGGGGGGTGTTTGGGAGGGGATAGGGAGATTGGATGAGGGGGTCGGGGTGAAGGTGAGGAGGGGCGTGGAGTTTGAGTGGAGGGTGCAGGTCAGGAGGGGATGGGGAAATTGGGTGCAGGGTGAAGGGTGAGGATCAGGATGGGCCGGGGAAATCGGGTGTAGGGTGGAGGTCAGGAAAAGTCAGGGAAATTGGGTGGGGTGTGGGGTGGGTGTCAGGAGGGGCACAGAAGTTGAGTGGGTGGGTACAGGTCAGGAGGGGATGGGGAGATTAGCTGCGGGGTGCAGGGTGGGGGCCAGGATGGGATGGGGAAGTCGGGTGTGGGGAGGGGTAGGGAGGGATGGGGAGATCGGGTGGGGGGTGCGGATCAGAAGGGGACAGGACATTTGGGGACGGCAGGTCCAGAACACTCTGGGGAGGACCCACAACCTGGCTGCGGAACAGAGAAGGGTGAGACTTTGGAGTCGCGGAGAAGCCGGAGAACCTGCAGAGGTGAGGGCTGCAGCCCTTCCCAGGGGCCTGGGGTCTGCAGTGAGCACTTGCAGAGGCAGGGGCTGCAGACCCTCCCAGGGGCCTGGGGGCCGCAGGGGCACATGCAGAGGTGGGGGCTGCAGCCCCTCCAGGGGCCCAGGGTCGCAGGGGCACATGCGGAGGCGGGGGCTGCAGCCCCTCCCGGGGGCCCGGGGCCGCAGGGGCACATGCAGAGGCGGGGGCTGCAGCCCCTCTCGGGGCCCGGGGGCCGCAGGGGGCACATGCAGAGGCGGGGCTGCAGCCCTCCGGGGCCCGGGGGCCGCAGGGCACATGCAGAGGCGGGGCTGCAGCCTCCTCCGGGGGCCCGGGGGCTGCAGGGGCACATGCAGAGGTGGGGGCTGCAGCCCCTCCCGGGGGCCCGGGGGCCACAGGGGCACATGCAGAGTCATGTAGAGGGACAAGGGCCCACACACCGAGCCCTGGGGTCCTGGGACACTCCGAGGTGGCAGAGAAGAGAGGGAACTGGCCCCAGAAGACTGAGGAGGGGTGGGAGGGGCCCCAAGCCCGCAGGGTGGCCTCCAGGAACAAGAATTAGACACACACACACACACACACACACACACACACACACACCTGGGGCAGGAAGGGTGTGGTCAGGAGGGAGAATGGAGTGATTGGCTCCCAGGGGTGCTGCTGATGGTCCAGGGCAATGAGGCCACAGAAGGTCCCTGTGTTTGGCAAGGACATCCTGAAGACCTGCAAAGACAGGGTCAGGTGTGGGGAGGGGTCAGGAGAGGACAGGGAAGTCGGGTGGTGGGTGGGGTCAGGAGGGGACTAGCGTTTGGGGACGGCAGGTCCAGTAGGCTGCAGTCTGACTGTGGAGCAGAGAAGCGGGGGGACTTTGGGGTCACAGAGAAGCCAGAGCGTGTGCAGAGGCGGGGGCTGCCTCCCCTCCTGGGGGCCCGGGGGCCACAGGGGCACATGCAGAGGCGGGGGCTGCAGCCCCTCCAGGGGCCCGGGGCTGCAGGGGCACATGCGGAGGCGGGGGCTGCAGACCCTCCCGGGGGCCCGGGGGCCGCAGGTACCGGGCTGTGTGACGCGGGAGGGACAGAACTCAGGCAGGGGAGGAGGGCTTAGCAAGGAAGGGGCGGCCCCTCCTTGCCAGCCCAGCTGCCGGGGGGGCCCTCCTCCCCCAGGTCCTCGCAGCTCTGGACCGAGACGCCTCCTGTCGGAAGCAGAAGCTGCGACAGAAACTGGAGCAGATCATCGGCCTGGTGTCCAGCAACAGCTAAGGGTGGCGGAAGGAAGCGGTGAGGAGGGGGCGTCCCAGGCCCGAGGCGCCCTCAGGGACTGAGCCCTGCATCGGGGGGCACGGAGGCGGGGAGCGGGCGGTCACCGGGCCCCCGTGTCCCCGGCACAGCCGGGCCCCCTTCACTAGTGCCTTCCTTTGGGCCCTGCGTGGGGGCGGGGGCGACGGGACCGAGCCCCCTGACCCCGGCAGCAGCAATACCCCCGCCCTCCTGCCCTCGTGCCCCGGTGTCGTGACAGCCCCTGTCGCCCCCTTGCTATTTATGCCCCCAACCACCTATTTATTTAAGTTATCTGCACCTCACCGTGTCCGGGTGTCACCACGGGTCCCTTCTCTGGGATGCGGCCAACCTCACGCACCTTCTCCCCTTCGGGAGGGGGTCGGCCTTGGCCACGCCTCTGGCTCCTCCCCCTGGGCGCGGCCGGCCCCACCCATTGCCAGCAGGGGCCCGCGGCCCCAGCTGCGCTTGAAGGGGTGGGGGGAGGGCGCCCCGGTGATGCGGCGACGCGGCGGCGCTCAGACTGCGGCCGTGCCCAGGGGTCTCCCCGAGGTTGGGTCACGGCGTCCCCTCCAGACTTCTCGGGACTCTGCCCGGACCTTTGCCCGGGGACCTCTGAGGGGGCTCGTGCCAGGGCCCCGCGTGGGCCTGGGGCTCTGGACGTCTCCTGCTCCCGGCCCCACGGCCCAGCTCTCACTGTTGTCCGCACCGGGCCCCACCCCCCCGCTGCCCTGTCCTGCGCCCGCCCCGAGTGGCCGAGGCGGCAGTGCCTTACCCCTTCCTCCCTCTTCCCCCTCCGGGGCATCTGGCCCCGTCTCCCGGCCCCGGAAAACCCAGTCCTCTCCTGTGTTCCGGCATGAGCTTTTTTGTTGTTGTTCATGGGACTTTTTTGCGAATTAAATGTTGGGGAAACAGCGTCCGTGTGTGGCAGGCGGGTGGTCCGCGGACATGGGAGCAGGTGGGGAGACTGGTGGGACTCTGGCGGAGCGGGACACCCTCTATGGGAGGAAGGGGGACGCGCCGCAGGGGTCCCGAGGATCTCAGGAGGTCCAGGGCCACGTCCCACCCGTGCCGGCAAACCCCGGTGGCTCTACCTTCCAGGCACGATCAGAATCCGTTCCCTTCTCCCCCGCCTCCGCTGGCCCCAGCCTGGGGGTCCCTCGCCTGGGTGCCCGTCTCCCCAAGTCTGTCCTGCGTGCCCTCATCCTCTTCTCAACCCAGAAGGCACTGGGAACCTGCTAAGACATAAGGTGGATCTCGTGACGCTCTGTTCAAGACTCCCTAGTGTCATCAACCCAAACTCCTTCCCATCCGACGACTGCCCAGGTGCATCTCATCGTGAGGCACCTACCGGCTTCTTACCCCGCCCCCCCCACATAACATCTGTGAAAGTAACGCAGGTGGTGAGAGAGTGGGACGCAATTTGAAGTAGGGTGGCCAGGAATGATATTTGAGTGAGCCGAGTGGAACCCCGGGGGAAGAGAGTTCCAGACAGGAAAGAGCCAGCGCAAGGGCCCTGAGGCAGGCCTGGGCCTGGTCTGTTTCACGGAGAGGAGGAGGCCAGTGTGGCTGGATCAGAGTGAGCAAGCTGGAGAGGGGAGGGGAGGAGGCCGTGGAAGATGCCGGCCGGATCACGGGCCGCACTGCATGGCTCTGTCTTGGTCTCAGACTGAGAGGGGAGCCCAGGGACGATTTGGAACAGGAGTTTTGTGACCTGACTGACATGTTAAGGCCTCCCAGGAGCCACAGCAGTCCGTCTGTGGGGCCAAGGCGGTGGACTGACTCTGGGCTCTGCTGGGGGAGGGAGGGAGGCTCACACTAAGTTCTGATCTCTTGACGATCTGGCCCCACAAATCCGGGCCAGTCTTGGGAGCCCTATCTGGAAGGGGTGGGTCCCGGGGCCCCTTCTCCTTGTCCCTTCCTCCAGCTGCCCCTTGCCGCCCCTCCCCTCCCTCTCTGGACTCTTACCCACAGAAGACTCTACCATCATATGCCTTGATGGCCTCCCAGCAAGGAGCCAATACCTTCGTGAAATAAAATAGGCCCGTTTCTAACCTGTTAAAAGTGATAGGGAAAATCTGCTGGAAGATGGCCGACAGGGCGAATAGGAAACACCGGTCCCTGGTTAATGAGGGAGGAAGGCAGAAGTCACAGGCTAGACGTCGTTCCCTCTGCTGATGCTCAGGGCTCAGACCTCTGGAGAATGACCTCCTCTGAGCCCACCGGTGTAAAATAATCCTCCCGCCTTCCAAGATCTCTGAGTGCCACTTGCTTCTTCTGCCAGGTGATCCAGACCTGATCCCGTAACATTCAGTCGCCTGCCTGGGAAACCCAACCGCGCTGGCCCGTTGTTGCCACCGGTTCTGGAAAACGGCGAGGCGGTGACAGAACGAGGAATGGCGAAGGAGAAGGCGCGCCCTGCCTGCATTTCGGCAGTCTCCAGCTCGGTGGCCTCGGGTCGGCCCGCTCCGGCGTTCCCGCCGGACTCGGGGAGACTCGGCAAGTGGAGACCTGGAACCGACGTCGGAACCTGGTTAGGCCTGGGCCCTAAATCTGTTCTGTCCTGTCCTGTCCACCCGTGGCGGGGAGTGGATCACTCCCCGGACACCCCAGTGGTCTCATCTGTAGGGATTCTGTGGGAGAGAGAATGTGATAACCTCTGGTGTGTATGTGAGTGTGAATGTGCGACTCGGTCTGGCTTGCCTGCCTGGTTCGATCCTGTGGCTCCACGGGTGGGCCCCCTTAAGGACCCCAAAAGCCTATGGAGTCTGAGTGGGCCCGTCTGCGATTCCGTGGTGAACGGCACACAGTCTATGGCGGCATCAGAATAGTTTCCAATCGTGAAGTCACATAGCTGAGACCGCTACGGCCAAGAGTCACCTAAGTTCCTTCGGGACACGGCCAGACTGGCATCTGACTGGTCTCCTCATTAGAGGGGACACCCCTTCCCCTTTGTCTGTCTTTGTGACACCGCCTCACGGGAACGTGATGGGGTTGGGACAGAGCAAACCCACGGTCCTTGAGACTGTGACAGAACTTTGAGAAGGGGTTTTTGGGAGACTATGGAATTGAGATGACCCCCACAAATTAAGGTCCCTCTCTGAGTCGGAATGGGCAGCTTTTGGTGTAGGATGGCCTTCAGAGTGAACCTTAGGTGTCCCAACCATCCGCCGCGTCTGGCGTGTTGTCACCAGACTCCCAGATTACCCTGATCAGTTCCTGTATCGACTCCTGGTTAGAGATTGCCCAAACCCTTGCCCCTTGGGTGCGATTGACCTGCAACAAAGAGGGACAGGCTAGGGTCTTAGTCGCCTCGACAAAGTGGCCCAAGAAAGGTCAACAGATGAGTCCCCCCGGTTCCCAATACTCCTCCACCTTCAGCCTGCCCACCACCTCCGGACCTGACAGAGCTCTCTCCCCTGGACCAGCAGCCAGACGGTGCCCTCAGCCAGGCGCAGGCGCTCTCCAGATGCCAGTACGAGAGACGAGGGAACCTGAGAGACGTGATGCAAATGGAACCCTCCGGCCTGGCCGCTCGAGGATGTATTACCAGCCTTTCTCCACTACTGATCTCCTCAATTGGAAACCTATCACACCATCATATTCTGAAAAACCGCAGGCAGTGATAGACCTAATGGAGTCCCTCTTCCAGACCCACCGACCAACTTGGGAAGACTGCCAACAGCTGCTCCGCACTTTGTTGAACACTGAGGAGAGACGGAAAGTTCCGAGAGGAGCCCGGCAATACCTTGAGGAACACGCACCAGCCGGGGTTGTCGATCCCAGCACCCGGGCTAGAACTGCCGCACCTGAAGGATGTCCCGCGTGGGACTTCACTACAGAAGAAGGACAAGGGCACATCCGCCGGTACCAAGAGGCTCTCCTCCGGGGGATCCGAGCAGGGGTTAAGAAGCCCCTGAATAGTTCATAGCAGCACTCTCCACAATAGCTAAAACCTGGAAAGAGCCTAAGTGTCCATCAACAGATGAATGGATCAAGAAGATGTGGTTTATCGATACCATGGAATACTACATGGCAATGAGAAACAATGAAATCTGGCCATGTGTAGCAACATGGATGGACCTTGAGGGTGTTATGCTGAGCGAAATAAGTCAGGCAGAGAAAGACAAATATCATATGTGTGCACGTATAGGAGGATTAGGAGGAGCTTAACAGAGGACCAAGGGGGAGAAGAAGGGCGGAAATGGTGGGGGAAAGGGGAGAGGCAAACCATGAGAGACTCTTGAATGCTGACAAAAACTGAGGACTGGTGGATGTGGGGGGGAGGAGGGGTGGGCATGGAGGAGGGCACTTGTGGGGATGAGCACTGGGTGTTATATGGAAACTAATTTGACAATAAACTATTTGTAAAAAAAAAAAAAAAAAAGAAGCCCCTGAATATGGGGGCACCCGGGTGGCTCAGTCAGTTAAGCGTCCGACTTCGGCTCAGGTCATGATCTCACAGTTTGTGGGTTCGAGCCCCGCATCAGGCTCTGTGCTGACAGCCAGCTCAGAGTCTGGAGCCTGTTTCGGATTCTGTGTCTCCCTCTCTCTCTGACCCTCCCCTGCTCATGCTGTCTGTCTCTCTCAGAAATAAATAAAACATAAAAAAAAAGCCCCTGAATATGACCAAGAGATCCTCCGTCACCCAGCAGCAAGGGGAACCCCCCGGGGATCGTTAGGCGAGGCTACGCGAGGCTTACCGCATTTATACCCCGTTTGACCCCGAGGCACAAGAAAGCCCACAGGTGGTAAACACCTCTCTCGGGGCCCACGCGGACCCAGGTATCAGGACGAGGCTCCGAAAACGTGAGGGTTTCGGTGGAAAGAACGTCATGCAGTTGATCGAGATAGCTAACAAGGTCTACGTGGACAGCGAGGACGCTGCCGAGAGGGAAGCCGAAAAAGAGATGAGCAGAAAGGTCAGTCTCGTCGCCGCTGCTTTAAAGGAAAAGGACAATGAAAGGATGGAGACGGTCCCACTGCCAAAAGGGGGGAAGCCCGGGACGTCCTCGGCGACGGCTCAACGCGCCTACTGCAAGGAGAAAGGACATCGGAAAAATAAATGTCCCAACCGGGAAAGTCCCAGAGACCCAGCTGATACGTGAAAGAACCCTGCTCACAGGGCTAGCAGGAATAGATTCAGACTGAGGGGGACCAGACTCCCTTCTTCTTGGCCCCCATGAGCCCACGGTCAAAATGAAAGTAGGGGGCCAAACTATTGACTTTTATTAAACGGGCTGAAATCGAGGGAGCCATCCAGACCAAGGAAGGATGGTGGAAACTCCTAGATGGGCGCATCTTCGTCCCAGCGGCCCTCGGAGGGCATCTAGTCGGCAGATACCATCAACGCCCCCATCTAGGACAACCTGCATCGGAGGCCCTCCTCACAAAGCAATACTACATCAGCCAGCTGCCAGCGTTATGGCGAGCAGTAAGCAAACGGTGGGGGACTTGCGCCAGGAATAACGCCCGCTCTGTGCTGCGACCCCTGCCAGGTGTCCAAGGGTAGGAGCTACCCCCTCTGAAGACCTAGAAGTAGACTTTACAGATGTCCGGCCAAGTCGAGGATTCAGCTACCTCCTGGTAATCGTCTGTACACACTCTGGGTGGGCTGAAGCTTTCCCTACCAGGACAGAATGGAGCCAGGAGGTAGCTGAAATCCTCCTAAGAGAGATGGTCCCCCGGTTCGGCCTGCCGGCCACCATCCATCCTGATAATGGACCTGCATCCCTGGCGGACATGATACAGACTTTAACCAACCCCTTCAACATCACTGGGAAGCGTCACGCTGCTTAGCGGCTTCAAAGCTCAGGGAAAGTAGAGCAAATGAATCGCACCCTCAAGGGAACCTTAGCCACGTTTTGTCAGGAAACAGACCTCCCGTGGCCAGGCCTGTTACCCGTGACCCTTCTGCGTGTTCGTCGCACACCAGGAACTCCAGGTCTCTCCCCCTTTGAACTAATATGTGGGAGGCCCCCTCCATGTCTAGGGAGCCTCCCAGGGAACCTACACCAAATAGGGGATAAGGGAATAAGAGAGCAACTTCAAGTGTTAGGGCTCACCCTAAATAAGTTACAACGATATACCATAGAGAGGGCCCCAATCTCTGTAGGATCCCCTGTACACCCTTTCTCACCAGAAGACTCCATCTGGGTCAAAGATTGGAAGAAAGACCCTGTCAAACCACAGTGGACTGACTGGGCCTCATGCCGTTATTCTGACCACCTCTACTGCCCTCAAGGTCCCTGATATCATTCCCTGGGTTCACCACTCCAGAGTCAAGAGGGCCAATCTTGAGGAGCCCCAAAACTTGGAAGACTGACCCAAGTCCGACGAACCCACTCAAAGTGACCTTTCGGAGAGTCCTAGATTCTGAGGATCCTCATCCCTGCTCCAGCCACACCCCGGAAGCTGGCTGGACTACACACGGCAGAAGCTCGAGGAATCGCCGTTCTGATAAGATAGAGTGTCCTTACTCTTTACCATCGGGTTGGCAGAGGTTGCCCCAGAAAACTGGGGAAACCGCGAGAGGTCCCTGTTTTCACTCACCCTCCTCTTATGAATAGGATGTTCTGTTGGTATTGATTGCCTCTAATCTGGGCCCCATTTCGAGCCGGTAAGATCAGGGCACCTTCAGTGGAAGAATCTAAAGATGATGCCCTCTGATACAGTCTAGATCTGTTTAAAGGGGCATCAAAGGGGGGAACGATAGGGAAAATCTGCTGGAAGATGGCCGACAGGGCAAATAGGAAACACCGGTCCCTGGTTAATGAGGAAGGCGGAAGTCACTGGCTATAAATTGCTCCCTCTGCTGGTGCTCGGGGCTCAGACGTCTGAGAATGATCTCCTCTGAGCCCGCCGGTGTAAAATAAACCTCCTGCCTTCCGAGATCTCAGAGTGCTGCTTGTTTCTTCCGCCGGGTGATCCAGACCTGATTCTGCAACAAAAGAAAGAAGAGCCATGTTCTCAGGCGAAGTGAGGAGTAAAACTATGGTTCCTCAATTCAATTACGGTCAAGACTTTGCTACTGCAGTGAAGAGACACAAAAAGAAAAATAATAAAAAAGTATTCACGTCAGGGGCGCCTGGGTGGCTCAGCTGGTTGAGCGTCCGACTTTGGCTCAGCTCACGATCTCACAGTTTGTGGGTTCGAGCCCCGCGGAGGTCTCTGTGCTGACAGCTTGGAGCCTGGAGCCTGCTTTGGATTCTGTGTCTCCCCCCCTCTCTCTCTCTGCCCCCCGCCCCGCTCATGCTGTCTGTCTGTGTGTCTCTCTCTGTCTCTCTGTCTCTCTGTCTCTCTCTCAAAAATAAACAAAAGCATTAAAAAAGAAGAAGAAGAAGAAGAAGAAGAAGAAGAAGAAGAAGAAGAAGACGGATTTACGTTGGCTTAAGCCAAAGGGAGAGTTTCTGGATCTGTGTAATTGAATGGTCCGCGGGGGTAGAGCTGTCTTCAGGCATGGCTGGATCCAGGACTTGGTTCTCTGAGATGTGCCTTCTTGCTCCTGCATCCTGTCTGTCGGGTGCCAGCCTGTGGCCCCGCCGCGTGGTCCCCGAAGTGTCACCGGCTTGGATGGGGTCACCATGGCCACAGGAAAGCCGTCCTCCAATGGGCCAGGACAGAGCCACACACCCACCCCTGGAATCAGAGGTGCACTCAAGTCTACGGGAATCAGAGGTGCTGAGGGAAAGAAGGGAAAGGAGGGTTTTCTAGGGGGCAGTAAGGATACCGGCAGCAGGAGAAGGGGAATGGATGTTGGGTGGCAAAGCCAACAGACGTCCTCTACAATGGTTACGGATATTTCATCAAATTCAGCGTCTTTCCCCAATGTTTTAAAAGAACAAGTGTAGGAAAGATTATTCCCTAACTTCATAGAACACACTACTATTTTGCAAAATGAGAATATTAACCTCTAATGTACTACATAACTGAGGAATGTATTTAAATCCCATGCAAGTCTGAAATGTAAAAGGTGACCATTTCGTGCCGCCATGCTATTGTTAGGCGTGAGTACCCAGGTCTCTCAGCATGCCAGCAGGGTGGTCGCACCGGGGCTTCCTGAACCTCTCGCGGTGGATGTGCGCTTACCTTCTTCCCAATGTGTCTCTATGACACACGACGCTGGAAGGGATATCACGCTCCGTATTGCCCGGTCACCTACGCCAGAGTTTCTCTAGGACAGATTCCCAACGTGGCGTCCACGTGTGCGCATGGCTTCAATTGTAACAAAGAATGTCAAGTAAATGTCCAAATAGGGTTGGCAAACAGTCCGGCCAAGAGACTGTAAGAGGCTTTGCTTCCAGCTAACCCTTACCAAACATTGACACTGGAGGTTGTCTATTTTTATTTTTTTTTAAATGTTTTATTTATTTCTAGGAGAGAGAGAGACAGCGCGAGCAGGGGAGGGTCAGAGAGAGAGGGAGTCACAGACTGAAACAGGCTCCAGGCTCTGAGCCGGCAGTCAGCACAGAGCCCGACGCGGGGCTCGAACCCACGAACCGCGAGATCATGACCTAAGCGAAAGTCGGACGCTTAACCGACTAAGCCACCCAGGCGCCCCGGAGGTTGTCTATTTTTAAATCGGTATCAAATGAATAGTTTCCTGTATATGTAAATATATATACAAATAAGCATACATATGAGTACACATACACACACACATATGATTTTGTTGGTGGTAGTGTTGGCCATCACTATTTTTTCTATCAGGGAGTTGCTTTTCTCATTTGCCATTGTTCTATTTTCTTTACTTTCTTAATGATGAATAAAACCTCAGTCCAAATACCCATCAGCAGATGCATACTACTCGGCGAGAAAGACTGGACAGACGACACACGCTAACAGGCGAGTGAAAACCCCCCGCGGCCACAGGCTGCCTGCTGTAGGAGTCCTGTGCTTTGACATTCTGGGGAAGGTGGAGCTGCAGGCAGAGAGACCAGGTCACTGGTGGCCAGGGACTGGGGGAGAGTTTTGCTACACAGGGAAGTGAAGGAACCTTCGGGGTGATGTAAATATTCTACATCTCGATCGTGGTGCGAGACGTGTGACCGTCCGGTTGTTCCCAAACGCACAGAAACGGACAGCCAACTCAAAGGGGTCAAGGCTGTCGTATGTACACGACGCCGTGATAAATCCGCCTTCACACAAACAAACGGGGCTGCGGGCAGAAAGGGGCAGAACGATATAGGACCGTAAAAGGAGAAAGACACGTTCCAGGATGGTAACCGAGAAGGGGACGACGAGTCCGCGAGGAGAGCTGTGCAGCCACCCAGCCGGCCGGCCAGCCCAGAGAGCAGCCGTCCAGGCCGAGAGAAGAGACCGGACGTTCAGGGACGCGGTTTGTAGATTCACCCGCGTCATCAAGGTGACCTTCAACCTCAGAGGAAAACTACCTAACACGGATAGGACGCACTCGAACCGTTCTGGGACGGTGCCGTGAAGAAGTGCAGCAGACCGCAGCGTGAGACAGCTAAACGTGCATCTCCACATCAGGAAGCCGTGCCTAATTTTTTTTGACCTCCTTCTTTTACTTTTCAGAGATAGACCGCAAGCAGAGGGGAGACCAAGAGAGAGAGAGAGACGCAGGCAGAATCGGAAGCAGGCTCCAAGGTCCGGCTGTCAGCACAGAGCCCCACGCGGGGCTCGAACTCACGAACCGTGAGGTGATGACTTGAGCTGAAAGTCGGATGCTCAACCGACTGAGCCACCCAGATGCCCCAAGAAGTCACGTCTAAAAATGATGAAAGGAAGCAAAGAAAGGAAGGGAACGGAAGAAAGAAAGGAGAGAGAGAACGAGAGACAGACAGACACAGACGGAAAGAGAAACAAGTCCTCGCCGTCGCCACTCCGGCTGCCGCATCTCGTCAGCTGCCGCGGTCTATCATCGTTTTCACCAGCTCCGTCGTCACCACCGTCACGACCGCCAGCATCTCCGTGAGCCTCATTTCTGTCCGTCCGGCCCACAACGCGAGCTCTTCAAGTTGTGCAGAGGCAGACTCTGTCCAGGCACGTGGACCAAGCAACTTGAAACACCCCGCAACACACACACACGGGAAATGCACGAAACCAAAGCTCGGGAGATGCTGGCTATCAGATAACCAAGAGCAATGATCCGGGAGCAGGAAAAGGAAGGAGGCGAGCCCTGAAACGACCCCGGCTTACTGTGCGCAGAGAGCCGCTCCGGTCGGAGCCCCGCAGAGGCCCCGCCTTGACGGGCCAGGAGAGTCCAGGAGATTGAGCCGGCAGGGCGGAGGACCGCAGACGGGAGAGCTGCAGAGGCAGCGAGTGCCGCGTGTCCGAGGGGGAGGAGGCTCCCCGAGGCCGGGGAAAGGACCGCGTGCGAGGAGGAAAGCTACGTATGGCCGGCGCTCGGGCGGGATAGGGACCGGTAGCTGTCCCTGCCGGCCAGGATGGGAAGCGTCCCAGTTCAGGAGGCCTCAGGTACGCAGAAGGGTCTTGCCTCGGGAGCGTGGACAACTGGATTCGACACCCAACGCTGCTCGGGTCCCACTAATTCTGAAAAGCAAGACTCGGAAGAACCACAATGTTTCCAAATAGCAGCGTCCCAGGACGGTGCTCCTGGGTAGGAATCAAACACAACCACCACCACCGCAGCACCAAGGGTAAGACACGGAATGCCTGGCACCCCGTCTGAGATCATGAGGCCCGCAGAGCAGCAGGGATGTGCCTGCAAACGGGGAGGAAGCCGCCAAGAACTGGCTTACTTGTCAGTAAAAGGTGTGCAGACCGTGGAAGTGGACAGGATCGTGACCATGCACGATCACGACCTCACACGTAGGCCCTCCGACGTGATGCCAGAAGCCCTGCTCTGCAAGGTTCCAAGATGCCCTAGCCACCCCCCACGCCGCCCCGCAAACCCTTAGCCAGTGGTCACTCCACTTCTGTGCTCCTCTGGAACGAGGCCAGCGAGCCACCCATTCCCTGTTCTAGTTGTGCCCTGTTTATTGGCCTGGTACAAAAGGAGCCTTCCATTTTGGTGGGAAGCCAGCCTAGTGGCTGGTGACGCCGGGAGACCAGACGTCTGGTCGGACGGCATCTCTCCCGGAGAGCAGCTGTGTACCGGTGACCGTGGAGCCGAAGAAGAACACACGGAGTGGGTCACTGGCAGTTCTACGCTCGGACTCCATCTGAAGGAAACAGGCATTTGTGCAAAGACTTATGTCCGAGAATCCCATTGAATCTCTACCCGTAACAGGGGCAGAGCTGACAACCACCTCACTGCTCAACGTGACCTAACGATACGTGTTATGTAGCTACTGGACAACAGTTTTTGAAGGGTTTTTAGGGAGTGGGAAAGCTGGTACGCCACGAGAAAAAATGAAAGATCAGGCGACAAGTTGACGCTAAACTGGAAAACGTATACGCTCTATGGTGTTGTACGTTTAATGTGTAAATACAAGCAGGAACATATTCCAAAACGTCAGCAGTATTTAGTGCTGAATATAGGGCCCGCTTTTCCTCTTCCTAAGCTGTCTTCAATAAACCTGGGCTGCTGGACGACGAGACCCAGAACCTCCCCTCCACCACCAGGACAAAGGCAAGAACGGCCGGAGGCGCAGTAGCTGAAAAGAAACTCAGACACAGTACAGTGACTCCGTTTCATGTTTCGCAGTAACAAACATTCTAGCGGGAAGGAACCAAGTAGACCGAGAGGCCGGAACCCGCAGAACATTGGATCCTGATGAGAAAGGGACGACGACTCCGAGTGTCAACCCCGGTGCCCTGCCCAGTGAGGGCCGCCAGGTTAGGCCCCGGCCCCCTTTCCCGGGCCTAGGCTTCGCGGAGGCCGGGCCCTCAAGGCGCGAATGTTTCGCATCACCAGGGGAAGCCGTTCCAGGAAGGAGTTGACGGAAATTCCGAAGGAAGCGGGGTCTTCGGCAATCCATCGACTGAAAGTGAGGGAAAAGGGAGATCCGGTTACAGGGGAGAACTGGTGCGGAGGGGCCGGGCTGCGGCCCCCCTCTTACACCAAAGGCGCGCGTGCGTCAGTGCCTCCACGACTGCCCTCTAAGGCACAGGTGGGACCACAGCACCTGCCGCCCCCCGGCCGCCACCACCCCTCGCGCGCATACTCTCCCGGGACTGACACGGCCAGGGCGCTGCCTCTCACGGAAAGCTGCCACTGAGCCACCCCTCGGAGGCGTTGGACATGTGTGGTCAGGGTCCTGCGGGCCATCTCTGCCTCCAGGGGCGACTGGAAAGGCACAGTGAGCACGCTGGAGGGGGACAAGGTTAAGGCACCACGGGCTCCTGGGAGGCGTCCCGATCCCTCAGAGGTCCGCTTCTGCCCCGGGGACGCCCGCGCTCCCTCCCGCCACCTCCGCCCACGCCGCGGGCCCTCGGGCACCCACTGCCCCTGTCCCGCCCACGTCCGTCTGCTGCCCGGGCGGCCGCCGCGCTCCCCCGCCCCACCAACACGGCCCCGGCCCACAGAGGCTCCACGGGAAGGATACAACTCCAGCAGTCTCGAAGATGTCATCGCCGCGGGTGCCACGTCTCCACCGGGTGCCAGGGCCCTCGGTGCCCGCTCGGCCTGGGGACGGGCGCCGGCCCCCTCGTCCGCCGCCCCCTCGCGGCCAGGGCCGCCGTCGCCGTCACGGCTGCTGGAGTTGCCCTGGCAACTGGGGGCCCGGGGGCTGGGCTGGGGGTCCTGGCCGTCCACGCCGCCCGCCGCACCGCCGCGTCCACCACCGTCGTCGGGGGCCTGCGTGGCCGCCGCGTCGTCCGCGCCTTCGCTTGGGGCCTGCATTGCCGCCGCGCCGGCCTCCTCAGAGCCCGCCGCTAAGCCGCCCGCACGGTCCTCGAACCTCGGCGACGCTTGGGAGGCCTCGCGACGCCCCGCCCCTCCACCGCACGGCTCCCTGGTGGGGGGGGTTGCCCAGCACGCCTGCGCACACAGACACCACAGGGCTGCTTCCCTCGCTGTGGTGGCCGAGAGTCTGGATGCCGTCGACCCAGAGGAGACAGAGGCCGGCTCTGGAAGCTCCGCCCCTCGACGCTGACGTCACTATCGGGCGCTGTTGCCCTGGAGATCATCCTGCGGAGGCTGCTGGCACGTGACTCCTTCCATGGAGCCCGCCCCGCCCCAAGGCGTGCGCCTGCGCAGTCGCTGGCCTCGTGCACGTGCGACCAGTGAGCGGACGGCAGCGCGCATCACGGTCACCGAGTCGTGGGCCGCGGGCACGCGCCTCTGGGCCAGGCCCTGCATGTCCCTCTCTGTGGGCTGCCCGTACCGCCCGAGTGTGCGCGTGCGGGGCCCGGCGCCCGGGAGATGCCGAGCAGGGGCCCTTGCCTGCCTGCCTGCCTGCCTGCGGGAAGGGCTCGGCACTCACGGCACAGAAAGTGCTTGGGTTCTCTCTCTGTCTCTCTCTCCCCCTCCCCCCTCTTCCCTTGCTCTGATATAGTAGCCGAAAATACTCTCAGATGCGGAATAACGCTTTTATTTTCTGCCGTAACAAACAGTAACAATGCCCCTCCTCCAGCAATAGGGAAAAACAAGAAGACCCAAAGTCCAATACGAACAATCAGGTCCCCACTGCTCAATGCCCTAGGGAAGGATGCACTGCCCAGGAAGGGACCCTAGGCCCCCTTTTGCCTGGCTCCGGCGAAGTGAAAGCCGGGGGCACCAAGCGCCGCACGCTCCACACCAACACGGAGAGCGGGTCTGCTGGAGGGGCGCAGGGTCCTCAGAAGTCAGTCGGCTCCCTGCCCCGCTAGGTGGCGACACGCCTTCGGGGCGTGTCCGCTAGAATGACCCTCAGGAGATGGACCCCAGCAACCCGCACCCCGGCCCGGGGCCCACGGGGGATGTTGTCGGATGCTTTCCGAACGGCCCCGCGCTGGGACCCGACGGTGCGGCCACGTTCCGCCACGCCTGGATGGGTGACCACGGTGCTGTTCGGTCGCCATCGAGTGTCCGAGCCCCGGGCCTCCTGTCCGAGGCCTGCGGCCACTCCACCCGTAGGGGTCCAGGCCGTGCCGCGCCTGGCCCATCCCCTCCAGGCCTGGGGGGCCCCATCAACCCCGCCCCTCCCTGGTACTCCTGTCCCCGTCCCATCCTCCGGTATCTCCCCTCACCCTGCGCACACCACCCCCCCGGCGACGGCCACTCCTCAGGATACAAGTGGATCGTCTGACTCGCTGGCCCTCCGGCTCTGGACCGAGTCAGGGTCCGCCCCCTTCTGGTGCCGCCTGCCTGCCCCTGTCGCTGGAGGGTCAGCCGGGCCACCCTGAACACCGCCTGATGGTGCACTTCAGGAGCCCGGGCCCGCCTCCGGGTGACGTCACCTGGGGCTGTTCCAGGATGGGCGGCCCCTGGCACGTGACTTTGTCCCCGAGCCCGCCCCGCCCCCAAGCGTGCGCCTGCGCAGGCGCCTCCGCACGTGCGACTCCGCTGACCGCGGCGCGCGCGTCCGGGTCATCGAGTCCTGGGCCGCGGGCACGCGCCTCTGGGCCAGGCCCTGCCTGTCCCTCTCTGTGGGCGTCCCTTACGGCCCGGGTCTGCGCGTGCGGGGCCCGGCCCCGGGGGGATGCCGAGCAGGGTCCCCTCCCGGGCCCTGCGTGTCCTCAGCGAGCCCCCAGCCCGGACCCTAGGGGAGCTGGAATGGACGGGTCTCGCTCCCTCCCATGTCTCAGTCACGGGCACCGTCAGTCCTTGTGTCCGCCTGCCTGCCTGCCTGCCTGGGGGAGTGGAGATGGCTGAGGGCGGACCGGGCCCCCCGCCTCCAGCCAGGGGCTCCTGGCTCCCGGCTCCCGGCTCCGGCTCCGGCTCCCGGCTCCCGCACCGAAACGCCTCGGGGCTGCGGGCTGGGGCCGGGCCCGGGGTGCCCGGGGGACCGGGGAGGGGGGCCCAGCTGCACGCGAGGGCTGTGGCATGGGGGGAGCACCGCCCTGGGACAGCTCCCCCCTCGTTCGGCCCTCTGCTGCCACAGCCCTCAGGGGCTCTCCCTCCCCCAGGAACAAAGTCTTACGGCTCTCCGGGGGGCTGGAGGTGCCAGGAGCCCTCCACTGGGAGGGGACCCTGTGTCTGCTGGCCTGCTGGGTGCTGGTCTACTTCTGTGTCTGGAAGGGGGTCAAGTCAACAGGAAAGGTACCGCAGGAGGCGGGCGGGGCCAGAGGGGGTGATGGCGGGGCTGAGGGCAGCATGGTCGGTGGAGAGACGGCGGGTCCCACCGCAGGTGGCCCGGCCAGGGCCCGAGGACGGGGCAGGCACTTGGATCCAGGCCACTGGATCCCCACCCGTGCCTGGGTGGTCCTCCCCACCGTCCCGACTCCGTCCGGGCAGCCTTCCGTCCCCAGGGGGACAGGCCCCGGCGGCCGCCGGCTGAACTTGCCTGCGTCGGGCATCGCCGCCCCAGGTCCCCTCTCTTCCTCACTCACTGTCTGCTTGGCCCACCAGCTTGGGGGTCCCGGGCCGCGGTCCTCCCTTGCCTGCCCGTCCTGCTCTGCTGAGCTCTGCCGAGCGTGGACGGGAGGCGGGGGTCTCCGCGCTCACCTCGCGTTGCCCCTGTCTCCGGCCCGGCCCGCCCCATCCAATGCCCATGCCCCAGGACCTGCCTCTCCGCAGACATCCCCCTGCAGTCTGGGGCACGGGAGGCATGGGACCTGCCCCCAGGCCGGTGTCCCTCTCCCTGCCCGGGGGAGGTGCTGCCTCTGCCCTCGCTCTGCGGCTGACCTGTCTGCCACGACGGGGCGGCCCGTGCCCCAGCGGAGCACCCAGCTTCCTTTGGGAGGAGCCCAGGCTCTGAGGAGTAGGAGAGGGGTGGCGCGGCCCGCCTCCCTCTTGACCTCGGAGCACACCACGCCATGGTGCGGGGAGTGTGGCCCGCCTGCCTGAGGCGGGGGTCCCCTAAGGGAGAGGTGGGTGCCCCAGGGCCCCGTCTGAGCAGCCCGGCCCCCCACATCCTGTACCGTATGTGGTCCTCGTGGTGCTGCTGGTGCGCGGAGTGCTGCCGCCGGGCTCCTGGATGGCATCATCTACTGTCTCCAGCCTGACTGGTCGATGCCGCCGTCCCTCTGGATGGCATCATCTACTGTCTCCAGCCTGACTGGTCGATGCCGCCGTCCCTCAGGTGAGGGGCAGGGCTGGGCCGGGCCAGACCGGGTCAGACCGGGTCGTCAGGGCCCCTCACCTCCTCCCTTCCCTGGCCCATCTCCAGGTATGGATACATGCTGGAACCCTGATTTTCTGCTTCTTTTCTGTTCTTTCTCTTCTTCTTTTTCTTGCCTTTCTTTTCCTTTCTGTTTTAATTTTTAAAGTTTATTTAATTTTGAGAGAGAGAGACGGAGCGTGAGCTGGGGAAGGGCAGAGAGAGGGGAAACACAGAATCTGAAGCAGGCTCTAGGCTCTGAGCTGTCAGCACAGAGCCCTATGTGGGGCTCAAACCCACAACCGTGAGATTACGACCTGAGCCCAAGTTGGGCGCTCAACCGACTGAGCCACCCAGGTACCCTGATACTGTCTTCTTAAAGTAAGCTATTGAGAAGGAAATTATGTTAAGAAAATCATAAGCTTGAGAAAAAACACTTATATCCCTATAATGTAGTTTTTGAAAAAAATCTGCGTATACGTGGATCCACGAAATTCAAAAATGTGTCTTTCAAGGGCCAACTGTCGTGTGATTTGTAATGGGAGTTAAGTGCTTTATAGATAGGAAACATCCTTGTTGACACTGTCTTTTTCAACAAGATTATACTTGCGATCTTGGTCTTCAGCCTCTTTACTTTCATTGTCCTGTTTGTCTCCTCTTTCTGAGTATTCTGGCTTTTGCAGCCTTTATGGCTCAACTAAAAATACTTTACTGTTTTAATGTTTATTCACTTATTTTGGAGAGCGGGCACCAGCGCACACAAGTGTGAGCACGGGAGGGTCAGACAGAGAGGGAGACAGAGAATCCCGAGTAGGCTCCACGCTCAGCACGGAGCCCTACGTGGGGCTTCATCTCACAGACTGTGAGATCATGACCGGAGCCAAAGTCAGGAGTCACACGCAGAGCAGGAGTTTTTCAGCTTTAATGAAGTCCAGCCTATCAGTTCTTCCTTGGGTCGTGCCTTTGGTGCTGTATATTTAAATAGTCATCACGGAACCCAAAGTCATCTACATTTTTATAGTTTAGTGTTGTATGCTGAGGTCTATAATCCACTTGGAGGTAATTTTGGCGGAGAGTGTAAGATGTCTGTCTACGTTTTTGTTTTGTGAGGTTTGTTTTTGGTTTTTGTTTTGCATCTAGGTGGCCAGTTGTTCCACCGCCAGTTGTTGGAAACACCACCTTTTATCCATGATATTGCCCTTACTCCTTTGTCAAAGATCGGTTGACCGTTCGTTCCTTCTGGGGGCCTGTTTCTGGGTTTGCTCTTCTGTTCCATTGATCTATTTGTCAGTTCCTTTCACCAGGACCACCCTGTTTTGATTACTGTAGCTTCATAGTAAGTCCTGAAGTCGAGTCACATCAGTCCTCAGACTTTGTTCCTTTCCTCCAGTATTGGGCTGACTCCATTGGGTCTTGGGCCTCTCCTTGTAAGCTTTAGGTTCAGTTTGTCAATATCCGCAAGATAGCTTGCTTGGATGTGGATTTGGATTGCTTTGAGTTTTAGATCAAGTTGGGAAAAACTGATGTCTTGTCGATATTGAGTCCATCTATCATGAACATGGAATACCTTTCCGTTTCTTTCCTTCTTTCATTTCTTTTATCAGAGTTTGGTAGTTTTTCTCATACAGATTACATATATACATATATATATATATACATATATATATATATATATATATATATGTATATATATGTTGTCTCCCTTGCAGACGCTCTCCTCCTCTACGTTCTGTCCCCGGACAAACAAACACAGCTTAGATTTTGCCTTTTCCGGAATTTCCAGGAATCACACAGTGTGTGCTCTTTCGAGTCCACTTCCCTTTACTTAGCATAGTGACTTGGCGATTCATCCAAGTTGTCAGATGTATCAGCGGTTCATCCCTCTGTGTTGCTGACCGGTATTCCATTGCATGGATGTACCATAATCTGTGTCACCACTCACCCGCTGTTGGACATTTGGCTTGTTTTGAAACTGGGGTTATTGTTAATAAAGTTGATATGAAAATTCATGTACAAGTCTTTGCGTGTTCATATGTTTTCAATTCTCTTGTGTAAACGGCAGAAGGGGGATTTCTGGGTCACGCGGTAAGTGTAAGCGTAACTTTATTATAAGAAACCCCAGCACTGTTTTCCAGTATGATCATACCAACTGGCATTCCCACCAGTGACACGTGAACGTTCCATTGTATCTCTATCCTCTTTCAGTCATCCTTGTGCCTTTCAACTTTGTTCCTCTTTTTCAACTTGGAGTTGCCTATTCTAGGTTCTTTGCGTTTCCACGTACACTCTGGAATCAGCTGGTCAATTTCTGCAGAGTCAGGATTTTTATTCGGTTTGCATGGAATTTACAGACTGGTGTGGTGGCAATGTACATCTTAAGAACACAGGGCCTTGGGGCGCCTGGGTGGCTCAGCCGATTGAGCGTCTAACTCTTGATTGTGGCTCAGGTCCTCATCTCACGGGGTGTGAGACCGGCCCTCTGTGCGGTGACAGCTCGGAGCCTGCTTGGGATTCTCTCCCCTCCCTCCCTCCCTCCCTCTCTCTCTGCTCCTCCCCTGCACGTGTGCTCTCTCTCTTCCAAAATAAATCAACAAGCATTAAAAGAAAAAAAGAATACAGGATCTTCCACTCCATGTACAGGATGCATTTCTCCATTTATGTAGGTTTTCTTTAATTTATCTTGTCAGTGGGTTTTAGTTTTCACTGTAAAAGATTTTGCACACATGTTATGAAGTGTGTCACCAAGTATTTCCTGTTTGGGGATGCTATTATAAAAGACAGTGGTTTCTTAAAATCTCACTCCTCTTTTTTGTAGATCACTTAGGATTTTCTACATAAACAAACATGTCATCTCACCTCCGAATCATGGGTAATCCCATTTCTTTGTTTTCAATCTGTATCACTTTTCTTTCTCTTTCTTGCCTCGTGCACTGCCTAGGGTTTCCAAGACAACGTTGGGTGGAAGTGGTGAACATCCATAGCTTGTTTCTCGAACTCTGTGAGCGAGGGGGTGGGGGTGGCACTTTTGCCTTTCACCATTTTTTTAAAAATTATTTATTTATTTATTTATTTATTTAAAATTCTTAAATTTATTTCTAAGGCAGAGAGACAGCACGAGCAGGGAAGGGTCGGAGAGAGAGGGAGACACAGAATCTGAAACAGGCTCCAGGCTCTGAGCTGGCTGTCCGCACAGAGCCCGACGCGACGCGGGGCTCGAACCCGCGAACCGTGAGATAATGACCTGAGCCAAAGTCGGCCGCTCAACCGACTGAGCCACCCAGGCGCCCCTCGTCTTTCACCATTAAGTATCGTGTGAGCCGTAGGAATTTTGTAGATTCCCTTTATCGGATTTAGAAAGTGTCTCTCTCATCCTAGTTTTCTGAGAGTTTTTATCACGAGTGCTTGTTGGCTATTGTGTAATGCTTTTTTCTCTGCGTCTATTGAAAGGATCGCATGTTTTTGTCCCCTTTATTTTCTTAATGTGATGAATGACACTGATTGACTTTTTTTTTTTTTAAATGAAAACCAGTTCTTGGGACAAGCCCCACTTGGTCATGATTGTACCATCCTCTTTGTATATTGCTGGGTTGAGTGTGCTAATATTTAATCAGGTTTTTTTGTGTGTAACTCCATGAGGGATATTGCTCTGTGGTTTTCTTTTCTTGCAGTGTCTTCATCTGGGTTTGGTATTGTGTAACGCTGGCCTCGTAAGGTGATTTGGGAAGTGTTTCTCCTCCTCTGCTTTCTGAAAGAACTTGTGTCGGATTGGTGATATTTCTCCTTGAAGTAGTGTGTGGTGTTCACTAGTAAAGCCATGGGGCCTGGAGTTTTCTGCTCCATGTCTTTCATAGGCTTAGGGATATTCAGGTCTTCTATTTCTTCTTGAGTCAGTTTTGGTAATTTGTGTCATTTAAGGGGTTTGTCCATTTCATCTGAATTGGGAATCTTATCCACAAATATCATTCCTAATATTCCCTGTTTACACTTTTTTTAAAAATCAGTTTTATTGGTTTGGTTTTGTTGGTTTTTTTTTTTTTGCTTTGTTGTTTTGTTTTGTTTTGTTTTCAAGCTTTCAGGGGCATCTGGGTGGCTCAGTCGGTTGAGCGTCCGACTTTGGCTCAGGTCATGATCTCGCGGGTGGTGAGTTCAGGACCCACACGGGGCTCGTTGCCATCAGCGCGCCGAATTCACATCAGATCCTCTGTCCCCTTTCCTCTGCCCCTCCCCCGCATGCACCCTCTCAAATATAAATAAAACCTTCAACAGGGGTGGGGGTGCACCCGGGTGGCTACGTCGGTTAAGGGTCTGACTCGGCTCAGGTCATGATCTCACGGGTCCGTGGGTTTGAGCCCCACGTCGGGCTCCGTGCTGACAGCTCAGAGCCTGGAGCCTGCTGCGGATTCTGTGTCTCCCTCTCTCTGTGCCCCTCCCCCACTCGTGCCCTGTCTCTCTCTGTCTCAAACATAAACGCTAAAGCAGAAGAGAACAAGAGAAAGCAAAAAGCTTTCAGTTTCATGAATTTTTCTCTATCGTTTGTCCATTTAACATTTTATTCCTATCTGCTCTCATCTTCATTATTTCTTTCCTCCTCTGTATTCAAGTTGTGGTTTCAGGTCTCCTTCATGCAGTGACCCCTTTATCATTAGCGAGCGCCCCCTTCCCGTCGTAACCCTCGTCCCGAAGACTGCTCTGCCTGCTGTTAATGCAGCCGCTCACACTTCCTCACTGGTAGAGTTTGCATGGCATACCTTTGTCCGACTTTTTTACTTTCACCATACCTGTGTCTTCATAGAGTGCCTTTCCTATGCTTCGCGTGTAGTTTTGCTTCGCCTTTTTATCCAGTCTGGCAATTTCTGCTTTTGAGTCGCCACATTTAGACCGTTTAGGGTAAATGTAATTAGTGATATTGCTGAGTTTAAATCTGCCACCCTGCTATTTATTTTCTACTTGCCCCATGTGTTCTGTGCTCCCCTTTCCGTCTTTTCGTGACTCTTTTCAATCTGACTTTCAGATTGAGTAATTTCTAGACTTTCGCTTTATCTCCACTAGATGTGTGTGCATATCAGATCAGGGGCTCTACGGTTTCTACTGTGTTTTACCTCATTATAGACTACCTTCAAGTACTTTCAGATCGTTCCTCATATAACGTAAGACCATCACGACAGTATACTTCCAGTCACGCACTCGTGTCCTTTGTGCTATCGTCGTCACACGTTTTACTTCTACAGCAGTTACACAGCCCACGCTGTGTTGTCAATATTGTTGCTTTAAATGGTTTGCGATGACGGAAGGAAATTTTGAAGTGAGAAGAACTATTTGATATTTCCCTACATGCTTACCAAGTCTGGAACTCTCTTCAGTACTCCAAGTAGATCCAGGTTGCCACGTGGCGTCACCCCTGCCCGCGGAGAACTGCCTTTGGCGTTTGTTGTTGTGCAGGCTTTCCGCTGACAACGACTGAGCTCGGCTTTCATCTGTCTGCAAAAGCCTTTATTCTGCTTTCTGTTTTCATCGAGATAAAGTTGACATAATGGAAAAGAGACCATGTTAAAGTGAAGAAGAAGTTGGTGGCATCCAGTACACCCCCGTGTAAAAGGGTCGCCGAGCAGGGCTGGCGCAGCGAGGAGATCAGCAGGAGAAAGCGCACAGATGAGCCGTGGCTAGGAGGCCGGAGCTCTCTGTCCCCGACGCAGGAAGCAGGCACGGGTGGGCGTTCGCTGCTGCTGCTGCTGCTGCTGCTGCTGCTGTGGCGGTGGCGGCGGCGGCGACGGTGGCGGGGGGCAAGTCCGAAGGCGTGTGACGTGGGGCACGGGGCTGACAGGCGTCTCGCCTGATGGTCAGAGAGGAGAGGAGGCGGCGCGTCGCAGAGGGACCGGCAGGTCGTCTGGAGGACTTTGGCTTTGCCTCTGAGTGAGGTGGGAGGCACTGCAGGGTTCAGAGCAGGAGGAGGAGGGGCCTGACTAGTGTCCTGTCACTGATCCTGAGTCGGGGCTCTGCTGGGTTGCTGAGGGTGTGACGAGGGGACCACTGCCGATCTTCGCGAGGCCTAGGCTCCTGATCCAGGTACACGTTTCTGAGGGATTGACCTTGATATCCTTACAGGAGGCGCATGCCCTGTGGCTTCGAGGGCTGTGTACCTCGTCGCGGTGCGGGGTTACCGACTCCATTCTCCCGGCCTCTATCTTACCGCTGCCCTCCTGGACCTGGCCTCACCCCCCTCCCCCCGATTCTAGTTTCTTAAGCTGGAAACCTGTCTTTTCTTCCCCCCCCACACCCTTTTGTCTCTGGAACTTCCCTCCCGGCCACTCCCTTGTGTCAGTTGGAACTCCACACTTGGATCCTCATCGGATTCTGAGCCGGGCTCTGTAGGAGCAGGGTTCTGTGCATGGTTCTGTGCAGCTGGGAAGGAGACCCCGGTGTCCCCGTCGCTTCTGGAAAGGCTGACCGACACGGAGGAGCGAGGCCCTTGGTCTTTGTGATCTTTCTGCTGCTCTGCATGGTGGCTGTGGTTGGGAACCTGGGCATCCTCAGCCTCATTGTGATGGACCCCCGGCTTCACACTCCCACGTACTGCTTCTGAGCCAACCTCTCGCTGCTGGACACTGCCTCCATCTCCAGCACGGTGCCTCGGGTGCCGGGACACCTGGTGGCACCGGTGCGGACCCTGCCCTATCGCCCTCGTCTTACCCAGATGTTGTTTTTCCACTTCCTGGCTCCCTGGGAGCGCTTCCTGCTCACAGCCGTGGCCTGCGACCGCTAGGCAGCCATCTGCCGGCCACTGCACTACCGGGTCCTCACCGGCCGACGGACCCTGGCGGGTCGGGCCTCGATCTCCCGCCTGCTCGCCCTGGCCAGTGCACTCACCCGCACCGTCCTTGCGGCTCGACTCGGGTTCCGCGGGCCGCGTCTCATCACCCACGTCTTCTGTGACCCCCTCCCCCCCGCACTGATCAAACTCTTGCTCAAGCACGTGGGCCGATGAACTTGCCCCGTTCTATTTCCGTTTTGGGGTGGCCCTCGCACCCTGTGCCCTGGTTGCGATCTCCTATGCGCACGTGGCGGCTGCGATTCTCAGGATTTGACCGCCGAGGGCCGAAGAAAAGCCTTTTCCACCTGCGGTGCTCACGTCACCGTGGTCTGCATTTTGTACATCGCGTCGGTCCTCTGCTACATCCTCCCCAGCGCTGTGTGCTCTGGCTTGCGGGACCGGGCGCTCTCTGTGCTGTACGTGGTCCTCACTTCCGTGCTCCACCCCGTCATCTACAGCATGCGAAACAAGGACATGGAGAGGGCTCCGTTCGAGGCCCTTGGGAAAGAGAGTGCCTCCTAGGCACTGGTCACATCAAATCAGGGCCGTGCCTCTTCTCCGCGGTGAGGCTGGCACATGCCTGATGCTTCGGCGGTGAATCCGATCACGCAGGTGGTTGAAATTTCATGGACAGGATCCACTTGGTGAATCCTATTCTGTGTGCCAGGTTTCTCTCCATTTTCAGCAAGGATCAAATATTTCCCTTGCGTTTTTTGATTCTAAACCTTTGTTTTCTATTTATGGAAGTAAAACATGGTCATTCCATAAGTTGTGCAGTTACAGAAACTGATGAAAAGACCACCAGAAACTTGCCCTGTACAATCTCACCGCCCAGAGAGAACCACCGTAAATGCTTTGATGGTTTATTTCAGGTTTCTTTCCTTTTTCTGTCTTTTCTTCTTCTTCCTTTTTTTAATGTTTATTCTTTCTGAGAAAGAGAGACAGAGAGACAGAGCACGAGTCGGGGAGGGGCAGAGAGAGAGGGAGACACAGACTCCCAAGCAGGCTCCAGACTCTGAGCTGTCAGCACAGAGTCTGACACGGGGCTCGAACCCACGGACCGCGAGATCATGACCTGAGCCAAATTTGGACACGTAACGGGCTCAGCCACCCAGGCGCCCCTCGTTAGGTTTCTTTTTGCACTGCAGATGTATGTGCATGCATATTTAACGTGGGAGAGCAAAACTGGAATCCTAGTGCATTTACATTACGAATGCTTAGATATCTAAAAATTTTCTCCACTGCAGTATATGCTTATTATAAAATCATTCCTGCCTTACACAAAGCTGTGTTGTTAGAAAGGAAAAAGTTCTCATCATCTCGGTCTCTGCACTAACCATTATCAACAGCTTTATGTGTCCTTCCAGACTTTCCCTTAGGATACATTAACCTGCGTTTGTGATTTTGTTTGTTTGCCTGGGTGGTTGGTTGTTTTGCGTACAGGGGATCATACTGATAAAGGAGGCGGTTGGTTAGACATGAGCCAGAGAGGCAAAGGCGGTGGTAAAGAGGTGACCCTAGAAGCCTGATGGCACAACGTCCTGACTCTGTGGCTGTCAACATCCTGGCCTGATGGCTTCCGGCACCCACAGGCTGACAGACCAAGGGCCACAGGTGCAGAACACGGGCTGTCCTCTTCAGTCTCGGCCTCAGGGTAACCTACGGCTTCATTATAATAGATTTACACTGTTTTTTCAGCCCCTCCCCCTGGGGGAAGATGGCCGTGGACGCTTCTGGCAAGACCCTTGTGGGGCCGGAAAGCTGCCCCTCCCAACCTGCACGAGGAGTTCCTCACCCCCCCCCAGTGGGAGACACCCCTAGCCGTGACCCCTCCGTAACCCACGCGGACATCACAAGAAAAGACACCCCCAAGCCCGGTGCAGTTACCACCCGTGGGCCTGCCCGCTCCGCCACCTGGAGAGTGTGCGGTCCTTCCTGAACTGCTCTACGCTTGCCACGCTCCCTCTGGCCGTGTCTTTATTCGACTGCAGACCCTCGCGTCAGTACTCCGGGGGGGCCCCAGAACGGAGGCTTCCATTCACACGACGGAGACGCGCCCGCCGGTATAGACGCTGCGTAACAAAGTGCCTGTGTATGATCCTCACTCCGGGAATTCCATGTTCCCGTCGTTTGTACCAGTTTCTACCGGGCCGTTTTTGTCTTTATAATATTTATGTCTAAGGGCCACTTGTGTTTTAAAGATACTCACTTTAGTGTACCATTTGGGTCCCTAATGTCTTCCTAACTTGTTGTCTGCATTTCCATCTGATTTATGATGGTTTCTTCCATATCAGAGCTTAACACCTTTGTGTAATTAGACACCGGCGTTGGTTTATTTCTTTTTGTGGTTGTTGTTTGTTTCTGGAGTTTGCATCCTGCTTTCTTTACTATTTGACCTATGCATAATTTTCTCAGTTGAGTCCCAATTTGATGCTTTTCTGCTGTCTTTCCTACCACAAATGAGTTGACATTTCCTTTTCTTCACACATTGATTCATTTGTATTCACGCATGGCTTCTGGGTTTTGTATCACGCATACCTTTCTTCCCCGATGGTTTTTCCTTTTATTTTAATGGTTTCCTATTTTCTGTTTAATTGTATGCTTTCCTCTGTTTTTTTCCCCTTAAACGTCGAGTCTTTCGGAAATCTAGTTCTCCGTAAGAGGCAAGGTCAACACCAGCTTTCTTTTTCTTCTGACTTGAGTCACCCAACTAATCTCACCATTGTTCTTTACATACTCGTTCAAGTTTGGCTTGACGCTGGCTTCTGACTCTTCATTTATCCTGCCTGGTAAACCCTGCCTTCCCGTGAGGAACATGAGACTTGTGTGTGATTTTGGACACCAACTTTGCAGCCACCTATCTGGGCCTTTGTCCCCATAGCCTAGTAGAGTGACGCTGCCTCAGTCCCTAACCAGGAAACGTGCCGTAGTGACAGACACCTGGATCCACAGGTCATGGGGGAATTTACAGTTCCTACAAAATCATGAAATCAATAACCTGGAAGCTCTATCGCCGCTAAAACCAAGGCTGTGTGCATTAGATATATATATTTATACAACACACACATATACGTATTTAAATCTTTAGTTATTTCCTTGGAGAGAGAGTGCATGCACGCAGGCGAGCAGGGGAGAAGCAGAGAGAGACAGAGACAGAGAGAATCCCAAGAAGGCTCCATGGTCAGCACTGCGCTCTGTGCAGGGCTCCATCCCAAGAATTGCGAGATTATGACCTGAGCCAAAATCAAGAGTCAGACACTTAACCAACTGAGCCACCCAGGTGCCCCGTACTATCTTTTTAAACAGAATACGTGTAATAGCATTATTTGTAATAGGTTTTGCTTAAGAAAAAGAAGAAAACCCCAATGCTCAAGGGTCCCCAGTGCCACATTCCTCGAATCTACTGATGCCCTCACCGTCCTCTCTCTCATCCCCCCGCCCGCCCCCCCCCCGTTTTTTTTAAATGTCTATTTATGTTTGAGAGAGAGACAGAGGACAAGTTTGATAGGGGAAGAGAGAGAGGGAGACACAGACTCTGAAACAGGCTCCGGGCTCTGAGCTAGCTGTCAGCACAGAACCGATGCGGGGCTCGATCCCACGAACCGTGGGACCTGAGCCGAAGTCGGACGCTTAACCGACTGAGCCACCCAGGCGCCCCAATAATTTCCATTTCTGTCCCCAAGGCCACATTTATCATGAGCCCACTGAGTTAGAATTGAGGTAACGGGGTGGTGCGTTGGGGGAGCGGCTGGGTGGCTCAGTCGGTTAATCGGCCAACTCTTGATTTCAGCTCAGGTCTTGATGTCATGGTTTGTGGGTCCGAGCCGAACACCGGGCTCTCCGCTCACTTCATGAGGCCTGCTTCGGGTCCTCTGTCTCCCTCTTTCTGGCCCTCTTCCACTTGCGCTCTCTCTCTTTCTCTCTGTCTCTCTCAAAAATAAATATTAAAAAAGAATTGAGGTAACTGGGGAAAGATACTGACTGCCATCCAAAGAGAAGGGCATCTTATTTACCTGATTATTGAAAGCCTCCTCTGTACTGGCTACACCTTAGTGAATGTGCACAAGGAATGCATGTTTGCTCACGATGTGGACTCATTCTTGGAAGTCTATCCATATACTTCTTCCCCAGCCTGCCTTGCTATCGGTCCTCCATCAAATGCTTCCAGGTCTGAAACACGTGCCCTGGAAGAGACAGGGCTGAGGTACAGAGGCAGCCAGCTGGGAGGGTTGTGGGGTGGTAGAAGGGGTTTCTAACAACTAGTTATTCACCTTCCTAGTGGAGCAGTTCACCCTTTCCTGCTGATTTTCAATATCAACTTTACTATGTAATTATTGCCTACCTGTATTGGAGACATTTTCTAGACTTTCTTTCAAGTCCATTGTTCTGTCTGAATATGATCATACCTGCACCACACTTGTTTAGAAAAAGAATATTTACAGGGGCACCTGGGTGGCTTAGTCAGTTAAGCATCCGCATCTTGGTTTCCGCTCAGGTCATGAACTCACAGTGCGTGAGACTGAGCCCCGAGGTGGGCTCTGCGCTGACAGTACGGAGCCTGCTTGGGGTTCTCTCTTGCTCCCTCTCTCTGCCCCTCCCCCATTCACTCGCTCTCTGGCTCTCTCTCTCTCTCTCTCTCTCTCTGCCCCTCCCCCGTTCTCTCTCTCTCTCTCTCTCTCAAAATAAACAAGACTTAAAAAAAGAGAAAGAAAAAGAATATTTACAGAGAAAAATTCATAAATGTCAATTATAGGATTGTTTCAGATACAGAGTGATATTTAGTTAACCGAACAATGTTTACCTTATTGAGGCTACGTAAAATGCATCTGAACCAGAGGTTCTGCCATCCCAAGACCAACAAGAACCTCCTGTACCTTTCCAAGCAAGTAAGTGTCACCCCCACACGCACACTGTTCCAGGCAAGCTTAGTGGCTTCTTAAAATGCCACAAAAGGGCCAGACTGTAAAGACACATAGAGTAGGATGCTGAGTACACAAGAAGAGTATAAACATGAAAAACACATCCTCTGGAGGAGCTTCGGTGGCTCAGTTGGTTGAGTGTCTGAATTCAACTCAGGTCATGGACTTGTGGTTCCTGAATTCGAGCCCCACGTTGGGCTCTGCTGACAGGTCGGAACCTAGAGCCTGCTTCAGATTCTCTCTCTCTCTCTCTCAAAAATAAAGATTAAAAAAAATTAATGATATCCATTCTGTATTTTCCTGCATCTGGATGACCTTATCACCTGCTCATTTCCTCAGTTTCTTTGTGGTGTCTCCCGAGGAAAGGGCAGGATGCTCTCCTTGAGTAGAATGTGATACTCAGAACAAAATGGGGAAATGGACAAAGGGATATGGAATGAATTTAGAACCTTAGGGTATTTTCTATTAGGGGGAAATGAGCTGTGTCTGCCTCTGCCAGGTCTTGCCCTTCGGAGAGCATATAGACGAAGCTTCTGATGCTCCTCCGGGCACCATTTGGACTCTCAATTCTATTCCTTTGGTCTAAATGTCTCTCCATACGCCAATACCACACTGTTTTGACTACTGTAACTTTGAATACGTTTTGGAATCACCCATTTGTTCCTTTTTTTCAAAATTGTTTTGGTTCACCGTGCCCTCTTGCAATTCCACATGAATGTAAAGATCGACATTTCTATTTCTGGGGTTGGGGGGGTCGTTGCGATTTTTCTAGATGTTGCCTTGAATCTTTAGATCGCTTTGGGTAGTACTGCCACCTGACAAGACCATTCAATGGGAAAGGGATAGTCTCTGCAACAAGTGGTGCTGGGACAACTGGATACCCACATGTAAAAGGATGGGGGTGGACCCCTGCCAAACACCATATACAAAAATTGACCCAAAATGGACCAACAACCTAGGTGGCATGTCTTTCCACTTATGTAGAGCTTCTTTCATTTCTTTCAGTTTTAAAGTTTTCATATAAAATGCTTACCTTTTCTTGGTTAAATTTATTTCTAAGTATTTTATTCCTTTTGATACAATTGTAAAGGGAATTCTTTTCTTTTCTTTTTTTTTAAATGTTGTTTATTTATTTCTAGCAGAGAGAGAGAGAGAGAGAGAGTAGGGGAGGGTCAGAGAGAGAGGGAGTCACAGACTGAAGCAGGCTCCAGGCTTTAAGCTGGCAGTCAGCACAGAGCCCGACGCGGGGCCCGAACCCACGAACCGCGAGATCATGACCTGAGCCGAAGTCGGACGCTTAACCGACTAAGCCACCCAGGCGCCCTGGGAATTATCTTCTTAATTCCACGTTCAGATTGTTCCTTGCTGGAGTATAGAAAAACATTTGATTTCTGCATGTTGATCTTGTAACATGAAACTTTCCATAATTCATTTATTAGCTCTAGCAGGTTTTGGTGGATTCCTTGAGGTTGTCCATACATAGGATCATGCCCTCTACAAAGAGAGATAGTCTTACTTTTCCGACGCCTTTTATCTCTTTTTCTTCCCTGACTGCTCTGCATAGAACTTCTAGTACGATGTTGAAAATCAGTGTTGAAAGTGGGCATCCTTTCTTGTTCCTGATCTCAGAGGGAAAGATTTCAGTCTTTCCCCATGCAGTACGATGTTAGCTGTGGGGTTTTCATAAATTCACTTTATCATGTCTAGGAAATTCCCTGATATCTTTAGGGGTTTTTTAAATGTTTTTATTATGAAAGGTTGTTAGATTTTGCCAACAATTTTGTCTATAACAATTAAGATGATTGGGGGGCGCCTGGGTGCCCCGTATCTCAGGTCTGTTTTCTGCAGGGAAAGCCATGCTGAAGCCCTCTGTTCCTCCGGCACCAGGCAACCCGTGGGTCCCGACGCGCCGGGCCCAAGACTGGCGGGAAAGTAGGCCGCGAGCGGGACCAGCAACTCCCGCAGTAACCAGTGCGCCCTGGGAGGGAAGTGTCACCCGGGCCCCTACGCGAGGCTCGGCGCCGGATCCCTTTGCACCGCCGAGAGCCAGGGAGCCAAGGGGCCCAGCGCGCTGCATGGTCCCCACCGCCAGGGCGACTTGGTCCAGCAGGGCGGCAGCGGACACCTGAAGGACACACGGTCTTCGGGAGTCATTATGCCAGAAGAGACGGCACACAGGTGCGCCCGGGAGCGGTGGTCCGGGGGAGGGGGGGGTGTTCTCCGTCGGGTGTGTCCGACTTCGGCTGAAGTCATGATTTCACGGTTCGTGGCTTGGGGCCCCGAATGGGCTCTGCGAGGACAGCTCGGGGCCTGGAAACACTTCAGACTCTGGGTCTTCCCCTCTCCCTGGCCCCTGCCCACCGCCCACCCTCCACCTCTTTCCCTCAACGCCACTGGGGTCACCTGCAAGCCCTGGCCTTCCTTGCTGCCCACACCTTCCCCACCTGTGATGTGCACAGAGTCCCGGGGGCGCCGCGGAGCTGCTCGGCTTTGCCCCAGACAGGCGGGCTCAAGGGCCTCAGGACACCCCCTTGTCAGACGGGGAGCAGCCCGGGGGTCCTACCTAAATGTGCCCTGCTTCGGGCACAAGGATTTCGGGTATGGCTGTGCAGACCCACGGAACGGGCTCCCGCCAGGCTGGTCCCGCCGCGTCCCCAGGCGCCTCATACGCGCGCCCCTTTCAAGCCAGCGTAAGGAAGCACTTACTCCCGCAAGAGTCCCGTGCGAGACTTCCGCTGACTCGTTACCTAGAACGCGGCAAACGTTGAAAATTACGCAAATGACATCAGAATGCGTCTTTTTGCACCCATTCAATGGTTTCGAAGAGGAGTTGTTATGAAGAGGAAGCGTTCACATCGTTAGATGAAAAGTATCAGGAGTGATGCGAGACGTGCAAAGGATGGGCGTGCTCCCACCTGCTGAGAGTCGCGGATACTCAAGCACGGGACGCACGTGGGTTCTGCCAGTTCCCAAACTGCCTTTGCTACGTGACCTTCTACGTCCCAGAAGCTTCCCCCCTCCCCCTGAGGACAAAGGGGGGACTCCCTGGGGGTGCTACAATTGAGAAGGAACACGGAATAACAGAGCTCAGTTTTATTTTCTGCGGTAACAAACATTTCAATGGCAAACAAAACAAGGGGACCCCGAGCGCCCACGGGCGAGCACCCACAAAGGATCAGGCAGGCCCCCAACCTCAGGTGGCAGTTACTGCAGGAATCGCTGCCCCAGGAAGGACGGCCCGCCCAGGCAGGGGACACGAGGCTGGATCTTAGTCCCCCGTCCCCAGCGCAGACTTAGCGGGAATCCGGGGGCCCCAGGCGCTGCGTGTTCTCCGTCACCAGGGAGAGCTGGTCAAGGAAGTTGATGATGGAAAGTCGCAGGAGGCGCGGGTCCTCAGCTCTCCAGCGGCTGAGAGACAGGAGAAAAGACAATCATGTTGGAGACGGTGGCTCCTCCCCTCCTTCGCCCCGCCCCCTCCCCCCCCGGTCCCACCCCGCGCATCCTTCCCCTTCTCAGATGCATCCCCGGCAGGCACGGGTGTCCGAGCCCGTGGCCCCCTCCCCACACCTAGCCCCAAACACCCTTCCTCCCCAGGAGCAGCCGCCCGGCCCCCGCAGGCCAGGCACGGGTGTCAGAGCCCGTGGCCCCCTCCCCGCACCTGAGCCTCGCGGCTCCACCAGAGCGCCCCGCAGTGGAGACTGGAACCGCCACCCACAGCCACCCCGACCCCGGCCCTTCCAGAACTCACGCGGCCAGGATGCTACCAAACACGGAGAACTCCTCCTCCACAGTGCCTCCGTGAGGGTCGTGATACGGCACCAGGGACGCACAGGCGACCACCGCCTCCAAGTGGGACAGGAAAGGCACGCAGACCGCGCTGGGTGCAGATTCGGTTAAGGCACCACCCGTACCCGCTGAGTGCCCGGGTCCTCTCCTCAGCTCCGCCCGACGAGGCCACCCATTGCCCTAGTCGCTCGCAGCCCCTCCGCCCCGCCCCGTTAGCGGCCCATGCCCGCCCCCCGCCCCCTGGAACGCGGCTATGCCCCCTGCTCTCCTCCCTCCCCCCCCACGACTCTAGCCACCCTTGACCACCCCGCTCCCAGATCTCTGCCCCCCCACCGCACCGCCCGGCCCCCTTTCCGCCCCCCGCCCATTCCCCGCTGTCCGGCCGGCCAGGGATACAAGATGTACACTCGGGCTTCCTGCATTCCGGTCGTGGACGTGGCATCTCCGCCCGACCCCGGGACGTGCAGTGGCCACGGGACACGCGGAGCTTCACCGGGGACGCCGGCCTCCGCGCCCGCGCCGGCGGCCTCCGCGCCCGCGCCGCCGAGGCCGTGGTAGTCGACCTGACCCTCGGGGCCCTCCCGGCCCTCGCGGCCGTCGTCGGGACCGCCTGCTCCGCCGCCTGCCGCCTCCATGGTGGCCGCGCTCCGCCTCAGATCACGCCTTCACCGCACAGGCGCCGCCGCTCGACAGACCGCGGGCGGCTGAGGCGCGGAGCCTCCGCTGCGAAGCCCGCCCCCTCGTGCCGACCGCGCACGCGCACACTGGCCCTAGGGAGGCTGCCCGGCGCGTGGCCGGTTCGCGCCAAAGCGACGCTTCCCGGCTCTCAGACGCCCGCTGCCGAAGCCCCGCCTCTCACAGCTCGACGCCACCCCGGGCGCCGGCGCCAAAGGGCTCCCAGTGAGGCCTCCAGGCCTGAGGTCGGGTCCCGCCCAGCCGGCCTTTCCGCCCTTGGGCCCCGGGGGACCCCATGGCTACCTGGAGAATGAGCGGTTCCTCAGAAAGCGCACAGAAAGCGACCCGGGCTCCCGGGAGCGTCTCCCCACCCCCACCCTGCCTTCCCGTCATTCCCTTGCGACGTGACTGGTTTCTGCCCAGCCAGCCCTGTCAGGAGCCCCTAGAGGGTCCTGTCCCCCCCCACACACGCACGCCCCCCCGCACCAAGACTGGCTAGCGAATCAGCGCTCCTTCGTAAGGCTCCGCCCCCGAGCGCTCCTGGCCCATAGAGGGCTCTACCCTCGCATCCCCTGGCCCACAGAGGGCTGTGCCCCCGCGCCCCTGCCCCGCAGCCGGCTCTGCCCTGGCGCGCCCTGGCCCGCAGCCAACTCTGCCCCCGCGCCCCCTGGCCCACAGCCGGCTCTGCCCCACGCGCCCTGGCCCGCAGCCAACTCTGCTGCCGCGACCCCTGCCCACAGCCGGCTTTGCCCCCGTGCTCCCTGCCCGGAAGCCGTCTCTACCCCCGAGCTCTGGCCCACAGGGCTCAGCCCCTGCGCCCCCTGGCTCTCAGCTGACTCTACCCGGCACCCTGGCCCATAGATGGTTCTGCCCCGGGCCCCCTGGCCACGCCAGCCGGCCTGTGCCCCACCCCCTGCCCACAGTCGGCTCTGCCCTGTGCCCCCTGTCCACTTGGCCGTCTCTTCCCCCGCGCCCCCCTCGCCCACAGCCGGCTCTGCTCCCACCCGCCCTGGCCCGAGCCAGGTCTGCCCCCGCGACCCCGGCCCGCAGTTGACTCTGCCACCGCGCCCCCTGGCCCACAGAGGGCTCTGCTCCCACGCCCCTAGGCCCGCAGCTGGCTCTGCTCCCGTGCACTCTGGCTCGAAGCCGTCTCTGCCCCCGCGCCCCGTGTCCCACAGCCGTCTCTGGCCCCGCGCCCCCTGCCCACAACCTGCTCTGCCCCCGTGAGCCCTGGCCCACAGAGGGCTCTGCCCCTGC